>JAHDVE020010747.1:0-20456 GCA_022606495.2 Halesus radiatus | reverse complement strand
AATACAAACAACTCTCATGTAGATTCTCATCGGACATTATCATATCCACAATATTGAACAACTTGATGAAACAGTTGATGGCGAAAAAAAATTCACCAGTATTTAAATACATTTAAAAGGTCTGGTTAAAGTCAAGTTATTTGTAGGTACGTTTATAAATGCATTGCTCTACCTTGTAGTGCATGCATCTTTAGTGTGGTTCACCTTTACAAATTTACACAAAAGCAGGAATTTATGGAATTAACATAAAAATAACGGTTTAGATAACGGTTGGAAAATAACGCACGTGTCGTGCAACGCCCCCGAATATTCCGAGCGAATTAAACGTTCGGCCATGTGGTTTATTGTCATTTTATTACACTATGTACTAAAAGATAAAAGTCTATATGTGGCTGCATTTGCATGATAAATAGAATGTAGGAACCATGAAGCCATGCAACTACTAACGTAGGAATGCGTTCATTAAAGAACGGAACACGATCAAACATTATACGAGTATATTAGTCGCGACATTTGTTTGCGATAATTTTTTTTTTTTTTAATTTTTAACATTAACTTCACAAAATATTTTCCCTGAGGGCCTTTCATCTTTGGGGATACTGTATGGAGGGTATTTTTAACGAAAGGATGTAGAAGAATTTCTGAGAAGGAGAAAGGTATGGGGTGGACAGGAACCTGGGGGTCAGTGTGACCAGAAGTGACGGAAATATTTATCCATCCCCTTTACTGCGGCGCAGGGCGTGGGATCGAGAGAGTCCGGCTGGAGAGGTTAAGGGTATCCAGGGTAAGATGGCATTTGTATATTTGCATACAGGGTGTTTTTTTGGTTAGTTTGTTTGTTTGTTTTTTGTTGTTTATGTGAATAGTGCACAAGAATCCCACTTGCTCCCTACGGTCTGGAGTCAGTGGAACTATGATATCCTCATTTGGGGTATATTGTGAGGCTGAGGATATTGGGGATGGGAAGGAGATAGGAAGAGGAAGGTCAGGCTATTCTGATCTGATCACAGAATACGACTAAAGCCAGTTCAAGCCTCGTTTCGATTTTGAATAGTGGTCTTTAACCAAGGAGAGAATATTTCACCCTGGAACGTGCGGCGAATATACTATACATATTTTAAAAACAATTAATTGTGAAATGACACAAGTTGAAAAATATATACGTATATTATTTGTGCACATCGGAATTTGATTTGAACCCGCGACTTCTAGATTCGAAGTCGAGAACCCCTCTACCACGGTTTAACAGTGGTAAGAAGTTCCATATTTTAATACAACCTAAAACTCAACACAAAACTTTATTAAAATAGGTTGTTAAATTATTGCTAACTAATGTAATACAGATTCTTAGACGTGCCTATTCAATTTTGAATCTATCTTTGTCTCTAGCCATATGCAATTCAATTTTTATTTTTAAATTTACTCTCACCTGGATTATAAAATTACTAAAATACAACACATGTATACAATCTATAACATCTATACACCTCTGCATACCTATATAATACCTTTATACCAAATTTCGTCAATACCTTTATTCTTATATTTTTTTATTTAATTAAATACCTTATCCACCTCCTACGTTTGTGTCGACACAGGAATTTTCCCAGTGAGACAGACATCGAACATGCCTTTGTAATTATGTTTTATCAAGATTAATAAAAAAAAAATACGAATCTATTTCGTTTACGATCAGTCGATTCACGTTTGATTTCAACCGGTACACATACGTAAAAAGAAATTTATCATGGATTTTGGAAACGCATGGTTGACTCATATCCCAAGAAAGGAGCTTAGCCTAGGACTTGTAAAAAGACGGAAAGTATTTTTTCATTGGGTTTAAATGCAATATTATTAAGATGTACTTACAATTTTAGATGCATAAATGATTAACTCTATTTGGATGGAATATACCAGGGGATTTTTTATTCTAGGAGCGACTGATCACATGAAATAACAATAAAAACCAAATTACATTTCTAATTTGTATTTGTATTTTGAAAACAGATGTTTTATACAAAGAAAAAAAACGACATATAAAATCATTACAATAATATAATTATGTAATAATTTTTTTTCTCTTTTTTCATTCAAAGAAAATAAATTAAATTTTGTGTTAATGATTTCTGCAAAAAAATCAGTTTTTATTTTTGTGAGAGCTGTTTCAGCGTTTAAAGCCATTTTGAAACTGTGGTTAGGCCATATTGAGACGACTTATTTATGATTTATTTACCCCTACTCAATTTTCATTATTTTTTTTGGTTTTTGAAATCATATCGCAGAAAATAAAATAAAAATTCTCTTTTCTGTGGAACTTACAGCTGAAATCTGTTTCCCCGCTTTTATTGATTGCAGTTTTTTTTTAAATTGTTTTATAATGTCGTGAATGCTATTAAGACAATGAATTCAATGGCGCGTGGTAAATCCGTAAAATTATTAAACCTATTTACGTTGTTTCAATTTTGTGAAAATACCGAGAAGTGGTAAATAGATATTTTTCTTATTATATTTATCAACGTTACATTATGATCATTCATTCGTTTGTTTATCTCTAGTTGCTCTAGTAAATTTAATCAAAGACCCTTTCTTTATACATTATTTATTTGTATATGTATATGCGTAAGGGTGTGTATGTGTGTGTACATATGTGTATATATTCGTACATTTATATATATATTATAATTATGTGTATATATGTGTTTGCGTGTATACGTATGTGTGTACCTATGTGCACATGTGTGCATGCTTGCACACATATATTAAAAAAATGTATGCCTTATTTCCTTTCTATCTTCTACTTTTATAATTTTTCCATTTGTATCAGCATGTTAATATAATAAATCCATTTGACTTCATACAAAGTAACTATACTCCATTGGTCACCATGAAACAGGCAGCCGCCTAGTATGGTGATCTAATGTATCCACTCCATGGAAATGTTTTCATTAAATATCATATATTTTGAAAGTAAAAGTAAAAACAAAAAAAAACATAAAAATTAAATACGTAATAAATAAAACTATAAATAGTGCAATAAAAGTGAGCGACCGACCAAAAATATTTCCGCGATCGACGCACTGGCCACTCCTGCTATATATACCTAAGTAACAATCTATCGTAATTGAAGAAAATTGAAGAGAGGGCAAAGAAAATGACGAAATTTCTATAAATAGATGTTTTTTTTGTGCTTTTAAAAACCATTACTACTGAATTTCCGACCTTCATTCAATTTTTGTATGGGTAATTAGAGAAGTTTGGGTGAGGCCATAATTTTAATACTTCAACGCAAATATAATGGTGATCTTAACTCAGAATCTTAATTCCCAATGTTTTCCTAAGATTATGATCAAAATGGAAGGATTTTTTTTGTATAAATGATGGCAGAGGAAGCGACCAGTAAAAATACCATTGCTTCCCTTGAAAACGCTATGCGAATTACTAAAGGTTTCAGTAGATTTTATCACTTAATAAAACTTTAAAATCAAGTAAGCACTACTTTCGTAGTTTTATAACGTCACGTGTGTGTTATTTTTACAGATTATTCATGTTTTATATTTATTTATATCTTATAAATTACAGCATCAGAGATAATATAATGTTTTAAAAATTTTAATAAAGGTGATTTCTATGGTGTTTTATCATATGAAGGTCGGTTTGAGAAGGTGATGCTGTGAATGGAAAGCTGTATCATATTCGTAAAAAGCATTTACTTTGTAGCTTGCCAAAATTATAATATATAATTATTTTCTGCACTTTTCGCCACTCAGCACAAAAAACTTGCCTGCCAACATTAAATCCGCTTCTATACAATTAATACCCTAAAAATACTTAAGACAGGGATCATAAATTGCCACTCAGACATTTACAAACTATGTTGCGATGACTGTCCTTCGTTCTACTTAGGTAAGACATCCCATAATGTAAATATCAGAATCACTGAACACTTTTAAATAACAATAATTATTCAGAGATTGCCAATCATCTCCCTTCAACCGATCACATTTTTAATAAAGGCACAGAGGTTCAAATTCTTCATCGTCCATAATAGAGGCAAAAAAGTAGATAATTTAGTAGCAATGGAAAATACAAAATCTCTTAATATTAATTCTGGTAATTGGATAACCAAGTAAAATTATCGTTTAAACCTATTCTAGATATTTTTCCAGTGGACCGCTGAGTTCCTCCCAAAAAACCTCTAATTACCCCTTCCGCTTTGGTCGCCTCACACTTAAATATTCATGTATGTCTGTCATTATGTTTATGTTTGTTTTAATATAATCCTGATGAAGGAAGGGTACTTCCGAAATTGAGATGTTCTCGTAGATGTGGTAAATGTCGTACAAGTATTAATGTGTTTTAGTTGGTTTTGTTTTACCATTTTAGTTTTCTACATATATAAAAATCAATGTAAGTGTGTTTGTTTGTCCTCGATGTTCTCGAAAATTTCTCTACCGGTTTCGCTGAAAATAGAACAGTTTGTTTTTATTAGTGCCGGGAAGGTTTTGAAAGTAGTTTGAATGAAATCCAATATGTAAAACTGATGCTATAACGTTTTAAAATTAGTAAGAAAAACATTGAACCCGCCACGTTTTATTTAGGATAGCCCATAGCTCCGGTTAGTCACAGATTACATATTCAAAAGAAGAAGGCTTTTTCGGGTGGAATATTTTCAAAACGGAAAACACGAGTAGGTACCTACTTAAGAACTTTATGAATTAGATATATTTTCAGAAAATAAACGTTTAGAATGAAATAAAATATTCAAATTAATATTTCTTTATTTGGAGATAGTTACTTTTGCTGTCAAATCGATTATGGCACCCTAATGACAAGTGAAAAATCCCGAGCAAGGCCGGGTACACATCAGCTAGTGCTATATAAATGCGAATTAAATGTAGAATTTTAAGATAATTACCTTTTTTTTATTTTTTGGTTACATTAATTAAAAATATAAACTGAATGATTAAAAAAAAAAAAATTAAAGCTATAGTGAATATCTAGCACAGATTAGATTTTTAGTTTTATTTTTGTTTTAAATTATCAATTATAGGTTATTAAAGAAAACAAATTTTCATGATTTTTAAGGCAACTTTGAAAATTATTTGATAAAAAAATTAATTATTGTCATATTTGCATTCTAAATATGATTACACAAAATAAAACAAAAACCAAAGCAAGTCTAAAAAAACGTTTTTGTGGTTGATATTTTAAATTATGGAAGGAAAATTTGTGTTCCAACGTAAATAAGTCACTTCTAATTAAAATTTATGTCCACATTAATGCTTATTTTAACATTTTTTTATTTCATATTTCATTACATTTTCATAGCAAATGGGGTAAAACTTTTTTTTTAAACCACCATTAATTGCTAAAGTTGCCTCTGAAATCGTGAAAGTTGGATTTCTTCAATCGCCTTTATTTCGTAAATTCAAAAAAAAAACTTCTAATCCGTACTAGATATTTGCTATACCTTTTGAAGAAAAAATAGATCATCCGATTTGGGTGTGTATTTTGCCATCAAATCCAAAATTAAGTTTTGTATGAAACAAGCCTCACAGTCGTTCCTTTTAACGCGCAGCCTCTGATTTCGCAACTAAGGTTACAACTAAGCCATTCTTCATTCAAATAATCAAACCTATCGTGAAGCTCGAAATTCAATTGCTACAACCTAAAGCCAATTTTTTTCAATGAGGATTTCATTGAGGAATAGAGGTTTGAATATATTCAACGCCATACCGTCTAAGTGTCGACAAATGAGTTTGGACAGCGCTCAGAAAGGTCTCTCTCCCTACTGGATAATTTATTTGCATTCCGCCAAGTCGGGGGAACTAAGGCATTCATGAGGTAGTTAGTATGCAAGTAATGTGCCTGGTCGGGGACCGAATCTCGGAAGAGCTGACAAACAGTTCAGAAGCTTGAGAATTTGTCACATAAGCAAGAGAATTACCTCTCGCATGTGTTTATTTCATTAACAATATAAACTACCTACCTTAATGCTATGTGAATTAAATAGGGAGGTTGCTGAGATTGAAATTAGATATCGGAAATAATGATTGAAAATCTGATATTTCATAGTTAATTTATTATCACCTGGTGACTTTTGCAATAAGTTTTTATTATTTTTTTATTATACATTATTTTTAAGTACCTACCTACCTAGTGTATAATACCCTCCATACTATTAGATCATCTGTGTTGAGTTTAGTTTGACTTTAAAATGGTGACCTAGTTTTCAACCGATGTAATGGTAATTATTTATTGTTGTTATTTTTTTGATATAAATAAGCTTCGCATATTTTGGCAGAAGTTTTTTAGATGTGTCAATCTTGTTTATTATCGTTAACTCATAAGGCACCGAATGGGCTGGCGCCATCGTACTTGACTGATCTCTGCGCGAGGGACAACCTTACTCAGAGGCAACTCACGCTCAGGACGGGGAAAATCTGATGCGTCGAAGAGACTAGTTGAATCCTCTCGTACGAATGCTGCAAAATTTGGGAACAAAGCTATTAATGTGCTGGGTGCATTCTTGGAATGACCTTCCATTTGATCTGAGGTCAGAAAGCAAATATGAAATCTAAAAAAGTAAAGGAGGCTACACCAAAAGTCGACCTTTTTTTTTGTTCATCATACTAATTACTTCGTTTCTACAACTTTACCATTAACCACGTGATGTCATCAAATTAATAACGGGTTTCCAATCAAAAACCATTTGCCAGCATACAAATAAATGAAATAATATTCAGAGTAACGATTTTTAAATTGCATTCTTATTATAAATTATTACATCGACATTTTCGAGGCTGGATCTACTATGGACGGATGCCGTTGACGTAGCGCAGGAAAGGGACGCCCAAAGACACCTTGTCGATGCGATGAGTTCGCGACCCGAGTAGGATCATGGGAAGAAGATGACACTAGATATAATCAAAACGACGTAAAAAAACATTTCTTGTTATAAAACAACTTTCGGACAAAGATACTACATATATTTTGAAACAAAACTCCACCCCATCCTTCCCCAATTATAAAAAAAAACAAATAGAAAAGTTTAATGAGTACAAGTCTTTCTGAAAAAGGTCAATGAAACAACCTTAAGAACAACATTAAAAATAACATAGAAGAAGCATCTAATTACATAACATCAAAGTGAATAACTCTAGTCTCCCCCAGCATAGGACCCTCTAGTGAGGAGGACTAAGAAAAACTCAAAAAGATCAAATATTTTACAAAATGTAATAACTAATACATGTACCATTTTGTATTTTAAACTAAAAATATATACTTCCACTATATTCTGTATTTCATATGCTTATTTATACAGTCGCCATTCTTCTTCTCTATTGAATGAAGAACGATGTCCCGAGCGGGCGCTGTGTGTTTGTTTTGTATACAAATCTACAGTTTTATTCCGATATTGATGAAATTTTTCAAAATTGGCCTTCAAAATATCCCCCTTGCCTTCCAAAGATCTTTTATTAAAGAAAGCAGACGGTATTTTTTAAATGAAATTTTGCCCACTTGGCGTCCAAAATAAGAGGAAAATTACTGGGTAGGGGTAGGGGTAGGGTTAATTCATTATCAAAAATTTTACTCCAAACCGTACATGACCCTGGGCAACGCCGAGTACTTCAGCTAGTAAAAAATAAAAATGTATCTATGTACATCAACATTTTCGCGGAAGCCTCATTTTTTTGAACGGTATTCACATGAATGCATATTTTATGTTCTTTAAGGCCGTATACAAATTACGATGGCACAAATATTTTTTAGGGAAATTAATTAACAATATTGTAGAACCAGATCCTTCATTGACTCTTATGGACCCAATAGCCAATGCCATGTTACTATTGAATTTGGCAGAGGTATTTAATTTACATATTTTAATGGCGAAAATGTACTCGTACATGCATCTGGAATCAGTATACACTCGGTTATTTTAAAATCGGAGGACTTTGAATGCAAGTGAAAGTTGCGCAATATAAGGTGAGTAGGACCAAAAGTAGAACAATGGGAAACAATAACTCCTTGAGTCATAAATTAAAATGCACTCGACACCCGCCCGGTGTAGCAAACAGTAAGCAATAAAGCTTTCGATATTTTTACATACCAAAGGTGCAAAAAATATACTTTTCAGATGGATACCAGTCCCACTGTGATTCAAGTATTGTTACACAAATGTTACAAACGCAATTTGTGGGGTTTCGCATTGAAAACTGTTGTGCGGACTGCAAACAACAACGACAAAATAATTATGGTTTCAGTTGATTGTAATATGTGATTGATAAAAGGTTTAAAGGAGCAAGGATAACCAAACACTTACCGAATAATATCATGAACGAACATGATTCCCGAAAGTAGCTTTTCTTCTAGCGAACGAGAGAGTATTAAAAAACAATCACTGTGTCCCATTTTTCAAAAAAACAGTGGTAGTGTTCGGTTTGGGAAGATAAGGTCTGGATAAATAGCAAGTAACGTAGGAGCCAACCACATTATCATTTCAAAACCTTACAAGTATATTATTCAAATTTTAACGAGAAAAAAATTGAACAATAGAACGTTGCGAGAAAACTTAATTAAATATTGTATGAATAATAATAATTTTAAACACTAGCAATGCATTTACCGTTATTACTAAAAAAAAGTACTTGCTAAATTGAACATAGTGTAGCATATTCCTGAATACTTTGTTTACATTTAATTATGCAGATTTGAGACCAAAACTATCCACATATGAATGCATTGAAAATGCACACAACTGTTTATTGCGATCCATTTTTTGCAAATGTTACGGTAAAAGTTATCTGTCAGAAGTATGGCATTCTTCCTCAGTTATTATAATGTAATTCAAGTCACATTATATCATATGTGCATCATCCGTAGCCACGAGTGCACTGGAGTGGTATATATGACATGTAACATGTACAAATGAACTACCCATTATCATTGTGTATCATGTCATAATAGTCATGATGATTAAAAGTAAGTTAAAGCCATAATTATTGTTGCGATTCCGACAATAAGTATTTTAGAACACGCGTGTTTTCAGTGTGAAATAGTTTGTTCTGCACTCAACATGGATATATTTCATATTTCATTATATGGATATTTTCTCGCTATAATTGCGTATACAATTATTCTACATTAGTTAAATTCGCTAGGGTTTAAAGAGTAGTAAACTGTATTTTTTTCTAAAATTCAATACAAAATTTAGAATAATTAATATTCCTGGCTACGCATAACCTGGCAAAATTTAATTAAATTATTAAGATTATTAATTTTTATCATTAATTAAAAAACTTATACAGTGGTGTAAACACAAAACTTTATAATAAATGAATTAAAGAATATACTTTGTATTCACCACTTTATTCATATACACATATATCTACATCTTTCGAAAGCGATGCTTTCTTCATCGGGAATATTTCAACACTAAAATTATTATACTATTCCTTAGTTCGTAGTCAAGTCGAATATAATTCTTCTATATGGTCCCCTCATTATAAAATTCATTTCGACTCCATTGAAAAAATTCAACATAAATTTCTAAGATATGTTAACTATAAACTCGGTTTATCTATTGAAACTATAAATTACAATTACCTAATGAAAGAACTAAAATTATTAAAACTATCAGATAGAAGAATTGTCTCTGACATAACTTTTATTTTCAAAATTGTTAATGGTTTTATAGACAGCCCTGATATCGTCAGCTTAATTACATTTAATATTCCAACTAGAACTACTCGATCTAAAATTTTGTTTAACTGTAACAATAATTTCAGGAATGAGTCATTCAAATATTCATTGGTACCTCGACTGCACACAGAAGGTAATACATATTCAGATATAGTAGACATTTTCAACTGATCTGAATTCAAATAAAATCAAACGATTATTACATACATCTTCAATAATTATTAATACATGTGTCTAGAGTATAAGTAACAGTGAATGTGAGGTATGTTTTGATTTTTAGCCTGTGGAACTTATTACTTAGAATGGTACTTACACTATGTTATTCCTGTATTTGTTCGATATACCATATTATCTTTGAACCTACTGTGATGTGTTTTGTACCTGTTTATTATAACTAACTATATATAAAAGCCCATATAGGGCGTTTATTATACAATAAATAAATACATAGAATACTAAAAACAATAATGTCAAGTATCATTTATCATTTGTCTATACTTGATATGACTATTTTTAGTATTCTATGTATTCCTGATGAAGAAAGCATCGCTTTCGAAACTTGTACATATCTGTGCATATTAATAAAGTGGTGAACACAACGCATATTTTTTAAAATCATTTATTAATAATGACGCCACAAAGTGAATACCAATCGTTCAAATTACAAAACTTTTTACTAATTTGATATTTTGTACGAAGCATTACTAAACAACAACAAAAATGTATATACGAGTATGTTTCGAAACCAATGGTTCCCCCGGCAGGATACAAAGTACACTGAAAAATAATTATATAAGCATAGACAAATAAAAAATTTACAAAACATTAAATATTATTATTAACCATTTTTTTTTAAATAGCCGTCGCGTAAATTTATTTTCTAATTAATAACGGTATTTAGAATTGTCATTATTATTTTGATGCCTCGGTTGTAGTGGTGGGCGAAGCGGCTCGGTTAGTGATCCGGATCACTAAATCAGCTCTCTGTAAAGACAATCCACATGAAAACTGGACGAAAGAAGCATCGTGTAAGAGCGTCTTAAGGACGTCTTTAGGAGGGCCGAGGGAGCGAGGGAGAGGGCATGGTGCGGGGGGACGTTAACCGTCGTTCAATCGAGCCGGATCACCGAACCGGTACACTACAAAGAGCTGATTTAGTGATCCGGCTCACTAAACCGAACCGCTTCGCCCACCACTACTCGGTTGTTCTTTGATTTTGTTTAAATTTCAATTTTTTTTCTAATATAATATAATAATTAGTTTTTAAAATAAATTTGTTTATTTTATATAAATATTTTTAGGTTACTCAATTATTTACCTTATCTCATCACTTTTCTTTTTATTTTTGCCTCTATGCTATGTCATTATTTGTAAGTATTTTTTGTACCCTGACAAGGAAACCATTGGTTTCGAAATATGTTTATATTTATTTATTAAGTAGTGGTTTATACTCTCTATCACCTTAGTGAGCAGGCTTAAATATAATATTGCTATCAGCAAGTGCCGCTAGCACATAGATCACAGTTTACAATTCCTTCAAATAAATTAAATAAAAGCCCTACAGTAGCAACAGGCAGCCCGCTCACTGGGGAGGGAAGATTATTTCCACATTTGTTCACCTTTAACCACAGTTGACACAGGAAGAGGGAGAAATGTTCCCTGGTACTGTATACAAAAATTTTACAATACTATGTAGTAGTGGATGATACAAAATATCCCTTAAACATTTAATTGAATATGATGCGTCGAAGTGATTTAAGCGTAATTGCAGGAGTGACAAAATTTATTTTTATTTGTTGTTTGTGGAGAGCTAACAGAGGATTAACATTCGGGTGCTGCTAACACGACATATTCATGGCAATACAACAAATAGAGTTAATCCGCATTCGGGTTTCGAGTAGACAAAATTTTTCGGTTTTAATGCCAGCCAACATGATCCAAGTTAGTTGAGTTGAATCAATTAGGAATAAACTTCTTTAAAAAATATCACGGTTTTATACCGTTCAATTGGTTCAATCCAATAACAGTTTGCAAAAAGATTCGTAAAAAAAGATGAATCATTCATCAGGATATGACTAGTAAATAACATTGTAAATAACACCAAAAATTAATAAAATTCTTTTAATTATGACAAAATTTTACTAATCTGGATAATTTTTCCAGAACATTTGTTTATCTTTTAAGACTTTTCCTAATCTATCAGTGCGTAAAGTAAATATTTTCAGGAAAAGAGGTCGAGTAGGTGGAAAAGCGTGAAGCCTTGTCAAAACACATATATTTGTAAATACGAGTTTTCCGCAAATGTTTTAGAACCCACCTGACATCAGTGTTATTTTCCGTAGGAATATAAGAAAAATAGTCACGTGTCACCCGACAAGGCTATCGGCAGATGAGCTCACAGCTATAAAAGGCAAATGAATTGCGTAATAAAATTATAGGCACAAGCAAGCCGAGAGTCAATATTGACTATTCAAGAATGATTGACTCAAAAGGCAGCATTTCGGCAGCTAGCTGAAAGATAACTCGTAAATATTGAAAAAAAATGCGATGCTTAAAAAAAAAACTCGCAACGTCACAATTTAATACTGTAAGTCAGAGAATTTGTACCCGGTACTATCAGTACAAACTCTCCAACTGTGAGTTTGGCAATATGAAATTGCACACCTAGAATGCTGAAGTCAAGAACTCTATTTTCATTTAGCAAATGTTATTTTAATCATGAGCTAAGAAGCATTGTATAAAAATATTAAATTAGTTGTATAAAAATAAGACAAGACCCCATATTGTTTGTTCCGTAAGAAAAAAAGACATATGAACCTTAGGCGAAACCGGGTAGTATTTACAATATCTTGCTACAAATTCATATTTTAATAACTTCATTAAAGCGGATCCTTATGAAAAAAGAAAATAAATTTAGGCGGATGTTTATTCATATACATATTTTTTTGTTTTTCCATGAAAGTACCAATAGCTGAAATGTATCCGGATGAAGCGGGAAGGAAGCTGGAAGGAAGTAGCAGAAGGAAGCTAGTATGAAACGAGAAGTATAAAATAACAAGAAGCTGGAAACGAGAAGCAAGAATCAGTAGGAAGCCACAGCCAACATAAAACCTATAAGCGGTAAGCAAGAAGAAGCGGGAAGCAAAAATAAGCGAGAAGCGACAAAACAAAAACCAACGCTCAATATATTCGTTTATTTCTGCTCATTCTACATGGTCGATCAAAATCCAACCTCCTTCCCATCATCAGAGCACGTGCTCCAAGTCTTAACAAATTAGTTCCCAGTGGAGTGCCGGTCGCACCGGGAGAGGAGTGCTCCTAGTTGGAGTGGTACAATTGTATCGTATCGTATGAAAGTATAGTTGATATGCAAATTTCTCTTAAAATTTAATATGCTTCAGAAACGATCAGATGTTGACATATTCAACTCTACCCGAAAAATTCAAACAATTAATTAGACGTCACCCAATATTGTCAGAGGCAATCCATCATCGCCTCTAATTATAAACGTAAGGACCAGAAAATTGAAACAAGTTGTCAAGCTGTTGATCAGATTGTGAAACGCTAAAAAATACGAACAGAGAAACGTTGAAAAGCAAAAAAAAACTGCCTATAGGCTAGTGAGAGCTGTTTTTGTGAATTCTTTGTAATAAACATAATTTCCATTAATTTTCCGTGAAGAAATTTTCTTCTCACCTCGAGTAACTGATTTATAGTCGTAAAAATGCCGGTAAAGAAGTGTCAATATAATTTGAGTGGTGATGTAAGGATTGAACATAAATGGAGAAACACATTTTTGCATAATAACCTGCTTTATGATTTTGACCTTCGGTCAGTATTTCCCGCAATCGTATACACCTGTAATTTAAACTGTACATTTTTGGTAAATTGCTTTTCTTGATTTGTGATGAGTATGATGAGCATTAGGTTTTTTCTGTGGATTAATGGAAATTAATGGAAAAAAAGGTGGATGGTAGACGTGGATAATAATTGATATTTGTTTTTATAAAGATTGCAAATTGTAATAAAATCACTTTAAATGAAAGGTTAACAAAGTTGTACGTCATTTTTTGCTATAACAGAGGCGGAAGGTGAAAAAAGCAATTAGCAGTAGTGATTTTAAATGTTTTTTCATTTATTTATATTAGCCTTATTTTATGTGTATACCGCAGAAGAGTTCCAACTGCTCTCGACTATCCGGATGCAGTGGGACTATGGCATTTCAAAGTTGGTTATGTCATAAGGTTGAAGGGGGTGAGGAAGGAAAGGGGATGAAGAAGGGGACGGTTGGAAGGTATCTGGCCATTCAAATCTGGTAACCAATCACGGATATTAATCAATTTTTCGATTCTGAATGGTGGTCAATTACCAGGGCGGGACTATTGCATTTCAAATTTGGTTATGTCATAAGGTTGAAGGAGGTGAGGAAGGAAAGGGGATGAAGAAGGGGATTGTTGGGAGGTATCTGGCCATTCAAATCTTGTAACCAATTACGGATATTAATCAATTTTTCGATTCTGAATGGTGGTCAATTACCAGGGCGATACTGAGAGAAACTATCACTCTGGAAACGATACAAAACGTCGTGGTCGATAGCGAGGTTTCATTCTTAAAGCGGGCATCGACTTATTTCTGTTTCCATACAAGCCAAGGGCGAGCACCTAAATAAGACGGTATACGACACATTGCAGGTTGCTAACGCAAGCAATACAACAAACGATTTATCTGTAAATTTTATACGGGTAGTTAGGAAAATGTCTAAGGTTTCCAATGACGTAATCCTCAAACTGTAATCTTTTAAATTCTGTGAAATAATTACCAAAATGTTTGAAAACATGTGCAGTTTGAAAACCAGTGAAGGCATTTTCGAGCGTTTCGCCTAAAATTCCAGCACGTATTTCATATATAACTAAAAAGCTTTCAGTCTAAAAAATTTTGTCATTAGAAACCTTATATATTTTCCTAACTACCCATGTAGAATTTATAGATAAGTCGTTCGTAGTATATCTTCCGTTAGCAGAATACAAAGTGTGTATTTTTGTGTGCCCCCCTTAAAGCTTAGCGAAAAGAACGGTAGGTTCTAAATTGTTTATATTTTCAACCTATAAAACTATAGGTTTATGACTTCACAAACAATTACAATTAGAATAATTTAATTCATTTCGAAATCTAGAATAAAAAAATCACCATTCGTAGATGATGTGTACTGGCAAAAAAATGTTGATTGAGAGGAATGAACGGGAGAAGAAAGTGTTGGCATTATTCAATGGAGGAGTGTGACGTGATGCAGCGATGATCGAATGAAATGATGAAAGGGAAATCAAGTTGCTAGACAAGTGATTGGCCATTAGCATTAGGCATTACTGCATACTCTGTCGGAGAAGCGAGAGGTGTATAATTAAAAGTACAAGAAACGATTGGATAGGAGACGGAATCTCATCTCAAAACATTTTTTGTTACAAGCGTGTAATTATCAATTTAATTAAAGAGTTAAATGCATTGTGATTAACTTATACATAAAAGTAGGATAAAGTAGGTAGGTAGGTACCCATAGAAATTTAACCTCCACCTTTCCCATCTCCCTCCCTTCCCCATTCCGTTCAGCCTCACAACATGCCCATTTTGTGATGCCACAATCCAGTGATGCACAACCTTTATAAGTGAAGAGCAAGATGATCAGTTTAAAATTTGTTCGCGGGCCGCATTGTAGGGTACCTATAGCAATCGGTGGCGTTGCTAGTATTGTTTTTTTGGCATGTTTGGCACTCTTTTGTATTTTGTGATATAACATAGGACAAAGAAAGCGCCGCAGGCAAATCTTGTTCTCTCTCTTCAAGGTCAAACCAATAAATGTTGTCGAATTCTGTCACTTTGATATAGAATTTTAAAAAAAAATTGTAATTTTGTGTGGATGATTAAAAATATTGAACACAAACAAAAAATTCAAACCGTTACATATGTGCATCCGAAAATTCTAAGGTTTGCTAAAACTCATTAAATAAGAAATATCAAAATCCACTTTTTGTACCTTCCTATAATATTTTCAACATCATAAAAATATTAGGCCCAAAGTCAAATCAATAAACGTTGTTGGTTGTGCCTCACTGCTATAGTTGCACTGGATCTGGAAAGTTGGGAGTGGATGTTCTAGTGCAGTATTTACATAAAAAAATATTGTGCATTATTTTATCATCGAATGTCGCTTTTGGTTGGGAAAGAGGTTGGTCTCCGTGGTTGCGTGGTTACGATCCCTGGCTAGGAATCCGGAGGTCGCGGGTTCAAGTCCCGGCGCGCGCAAGTAAACTTTATTAGATTAAATTGTATTATTTCACAATTTATTAATTAAAAATAATATGTAGTGTATTTGCGGCACGTTCCAGAGTGGTGGGTACTTTCAGTATCGCTCTGGTGAAACACCACCATTCAGAATCGAATCGTTGCTTGAAATGGCTTTAGCCGTGATTGGTGACCAGATCTGAAGAGCCAGGTTCTTCCCCACCTTTCACTTCCCCATCTCATCAGATGACAATAGTTTATTATACAGTAACTCACAAAATTTTGACACTTTCAGTCAGTAGTGTGCAGTTCATAAAGTCGGAAAAGTTCTGCCTACCCCAGTAAAAACTAATCATACAAATAAAATAATAATTTTTAAAAAAACTGCAACAAATCTCTTATGAAACTGTATTTTTCCATAAATTTGTGTCACAGTCTTTCTATGTTAATAAATTTTTCTACTTGTTTTTATTAATTTCAGTTTCAACCTGATTTATGACTACATTTGAATCTATTTTTTTTTCTAAGGTACACGACGCAAAACCGCGCATCCTCATATTGCTTGCACTAAAAGCTGTGCAATAGTAAGACTGCTCGTCATTTTTGTAGAAAGAAAAAAAATTTGGTTTTGAACTTAGGGACATAATGTTTTCTCTTCACTAAAGGTTTAACCCTGTTCATAAATTGACAGTTTTTTTGTTTCCAATACTACCGCTAAGTTAAAGGCGACAAAAAATAATTCTTTCGATGGCGCCATCTGTGGAGGATAAAATGAAGTAACACACTTTTTAGTGAATTAAATTATTGCCTAGTACCTCGAATTAACATTTATAAATATATTTATTTTTCGATCGTTTTATTTTATATGTATTCTCTACTATTTCCTAATAGTTATTACGTTGTGAAAATTGTAACAGTTCGAATAGAAAAATTCATCAAAAAACCACACACTTTACCTTTTGGTCATAGACCAATGCACACTACTGCTTTCAGTGGATGCCTATGTTTTGATTTTGAACCAATCCAGTCAACCTTACGGTTGAAATATTTTTTGTTTATTCATCCACTGACAGTTGAAATTAAGAAGAAAAAAACATTTGAGTAACTTCAGCCGTTATTACCTAAATCTTTTTCGCATCCAATTATTATGGCATCAATTATAAAGTTTTGTTTGCCTGTCATGATTCTAACGAGATAAAATTCGCGATGTGATAATAATCATAATCCGTAATCACCGGATGGAATCAAGTAGACAGGAAATTAGTTCATTATAATAATGAATATAATGATATAATGCAAATAATTCCGCAATACGTGATGTCACAATGCATGCACTATCGTATTGCAATATTGGCTATGTTCCAACTGTAAAACTATTATTATCGTTACACAATACAAAAATATATTATGTAAATTGTTATAAACATAGACAATCTGTAGATACAATTTTAAAAAGTGCAACACAAATATTAGGATTAACTTTACGAATCACAAATTGTTTTAAAAGCGCAGAATTAACAACAACATTATAAATCGATTGAGCGAAGTATTTTGGAATACGCATCCACTATTTGGTCTCCTAATTATGAGATTCATAATTACAGAATTGAATCCGTACAAAAAAAAAATAACCCATATTGTATTTCGAACGTAAAATGATCGAATTTCGCACTATAATCTCTGTCAGTCAGACGTAAACTTTATGATGCATTCCTTTTGTACAAAATTATTCATGCATCAATTGCTACACCAAACGTTTTATCACAAATCAACATTAATACATCAACAAGAAAATCAACAAGGAGGATAAAAGACATTTTTAAAATTAAAACCTATCCTACAAATACCGGACATTTCTCTCCTTTATCGCGTATATTAAGAAATTACAATACTACACACTGCTTTAATAATGAAATGGACATTTTTAATGACACAATTAAACTATTAAAAAAAAAGTTTTACCAATGATATCAAAGCGATAATGTGATGATGCCCTTTATTAAGTACCAAAACAGTGTACCATCAGCACAGGTGACAATAAGGAGTTAGTTTACACACCTACTTAAAATATGTTTTCGATCTTTCACTTGTTTGTCATTTGCTTTAGAATCATTTTTGCCAGATAATAATTGTTGTTTATTATACTTATTAATTATTATTATTGCGTTATAAACATTCATGTATGTAAGTTTTGGACATTTTGCCTGTTTTATGTACTAAAATAAATAAAAAAATAAGATATACCTAATAAAGTTGCAAAGAAATGCTTGTGAAAAATTGAAAAATACGTACTCGTATATACGAGAAACATGTCATATTTGCAATTAAAGAGGCAATGTGTCAATTTAGTTGGATAAACTAACCATCACGCCATTTCTCCGCAGGGGTAGGCAGAGAGGATGGGTTTTGCAATAACTCAAACTTATGATTAATAAGAAACACTTTAGAAATATAATTAGTCTTTAGGTTCTGACGCCTTAGAACACAGGTTTTTCAAACACCTGATAATTTCGAATTTTATTTTCACTTTTTTATAAAGAAAGACACACATTCCCAGGTTACGAATTACCTTCGAATTTGTGGAATGATGGTGGATGTTGATATGTGGAGGATATAGAGCCACCAGGGGATTGGAATCCGACGCTTTGACGCTGCTCGGAGCTGAAGAAATATTTCTAATAATAAAATAATGGAACATGATGGAAGAGGCGTGTACATTAATTTGCTAATGGTTAAATAATATTTATGGTACATGTATTTGCATTAATTATTAATATGATATGAAGTACATTGCAGTTTGACTATTAAAAAAAAATATATATATAAGTAAATGTGGTGTCTAGAGACATTTTTATTAAGTGGACGTATATTGTATCGTAACAAAAATAATGCAATTAAAAATAATTACATAATATGTGAATACTTAGAATTTTTTTTTGTGTGTAAATATGGCATTTTATATGACTAACTTAAGTGGTTACAGTTTTTTTGTGAGTAAATATGGCATTTTATATGACTAACTTAAGGGGTTACAGTTTTTTGTGAGTAAATATGGAATTTTATATGACTAACTCAAGTGGTTACAGTTTTTTTGTGAGTAAATATGGCATTTTATATGACTAACTTAAGTGGTTACAGTTTTTTTTGTGAGTAAATATGGCATTTTATATGACTAACATTGAAGTACATTGTATCGTAACAAAGATAATGCAATTACAAATAATTACATACTATGTGAATATTTAGAATTTTTTTGTGTGTAAATATGGCATTTTATATGACTAACTTAAGTGGTTACAGTTTTTTTGTGAGTAAATATGGCATTTTATATGACTAACTTAAGGGGTTACAGTTTTTTTGTGAGTAAATATGTAATTTTATATGACTAACTCAAGTGGTTACAGTTTTTTTGTGAGTAAATATGGCATTTTATATGACTAACTTAAGTGGTTACAGCTTTTTTGTGAGTAAATATGGCATTTTATATGACTTTAAGTTAGTCATACCACTTAAGTGGTTACAGTTTTTTTGTGAAGAATATCTTTAAAATATTTCTTGACAGAGTTCAACATTTGTATTGTTTCAGTAATGCTTTTGATTTCTACGGCGAATTATTAAAAAAAAACACTCTCCTTGGTGAGTATAGTGGTGTTGTGCAAAAGAAGTGTTTAGTTTTTGACATGAACATATATAAGTCAGTGGCTTATCGACAAATTATCGGTCCCAGGGGCAAGCTAATCATCCGGGCTTCAACGCAGAAGTCTATGCGTCATTCATAATATAATATGATTATTTTTATGTTGTCTAAAGTATGGGACAAGTTAATGGGAGTTTGTCCAAACTGCTAATAGGTAAATACTAACAAAATTGGACCCAACAAACTTTAATGAGGGACAACAAATATTAAAGTAAGCTTATTTGTACATCAACGAATATAAACTTGAAATTATTTAAAAAAAAAAAAACCTTATTTAGCGAGCACGTAAAATTAGGTCAAATATTTATTTATGTCTTCGGATGGTTCACCTACTTATATTCTGCGCGTACATGCATGCAAATTATTTCCATAATATTTGCACTTTTGTGAACAAACCTACTTACTATGCAGAAAAAAACTATATAAATATTTTAGATTATTAAATAGTCAAACATGTTGTGACGGACGCTAATACTCGCGTCTCTGCTGTGCCTGTACTGTACTGTTTTGCTCTACTCGTACTGGTAGATGTGAATAGATCTTAAAAGGGACGGCTGCTCGGCCTGTTTCATACATAACTTAATTATGGATTTGAGGCCAAAATACTCACCTAAACCTAATGATTTTTTTTTCTTCATAAAAATGTATAGTAAATATCTAGTACGGATTAGGAGTAATTTATTTATTTTTGTTTTACATTATGAAATATAGGCCATTAAAGGAATTGATTTTTTGCGATTTTAGAGGCACCTTTAACAATTATTTGGGGGCTAACAGTGAT
>JAHDVE020010746.1:0-61272 GCA_022606495.2 Halesus radiatus | reverse complement strand
TTGTTGATATTTATATACCTATTAAATAGTGTTTTACGCAAAACATTTTTCATGTTTTTATATATATTTTCAGCGCCCTTGAGGTGATTTTTAACAAAAACGGCGCTATATAAATCATCCAACTATTATTATTATTATTATATATACCTGCATATATTTATATATATAATTTAAAATTTTACATTATTTTCTTTTATTTTTACTTTTTAAATAATTTTAATATTTTTAATTATTTACATGCCAATTTTAATCACACTGTTAATTATTGTTTATGTTTATTCATTATTACTTTTCCATGTTTATTATTTGTCTGTACTTGTCATTATTTCTTAATATACTGTGTATCCTGATGGGGGGAAGCTTCACTTCTGAAACCTGTTGATATTTATGCATTAAACAGTATTCTTATTGCTTATATTACAAATTTATAAAGTGGCGTTTAGTAACATTTTCAGTGCTGACTACAGTCCACGCTACAAGCTACAAGGTTCACTCAGTATTTGATTTGCGGTTGTCGCAACCCTGTTACCTAAGCAAAGTAATAAACGAAAACCCCAGCGCCTTTAACGGTGTGAAGGTACCGCCCAAGAATCTCGGGCTGTATAAGATAGCAGTGAAACAAGTGTGTAATTTCAGATTGCCCGGATTAATTATATCTGGAGGTAAATAGCGCTGGTTGTGTTAGTACTTATGGCGAATAAAACTGCTAAGGTGTGAGTTATGATATTTAAATGGGGTGCGGGAACAAACCACGGTAAACTGAATATCGTTTAAGACAATATGTGATTTATTAATTTCGTTTTATTCTTTCCACATATTTTCCAATAGTTTGATGAAAAGTGTTGACATGTGATGTTTTACTTTCGTGGCCAGTAATTTTTTCAAACTTTTGAACCTCGAATGGTAACATTCATAATTTATAGTATAAAAAATGTGTAGGTTATTGAACAAAAGTGTAAACCTTTTAAGAAAAAAAAAACCTCTAAGTCTTAAAATAATGATTTTCGTTTTTTTTATGTGAGGGCTATCCGTAAAATAAGATATTCAAGATGCTGTGGTCTCGGGGAACGATTTTTGGTTCCCCCACTCCAAATCCCCATCAAGGTCTACTCTCTGCAACGCTTAGTCTCGGCGTGGCAGCCGTTCGCGGTGGAACTTCTATTCGCCTCACTCGCCTCACTCGCCTCACTCGACTCAATCGCCTCACTCGCCTCACTCGCCTCACTCGCCTCACTCGCCTCACTCGCCTCACTCGCCTCACTCTCCTCACTCGAATCACTCGCCTGACTCGCCTCACTCGCCTCACTCGCCTCACTCGCCTCACTCGACTCAATCGCCTCACTCGCCTCACTCGCCTCACTCGCCTCACTCGCCTCACTCGCCTCACTCGCCTCACTCGCCTGACTCGACTCACTCGCCTGACTCGCCTCACTCGCCTCACTCGCCTCACTCGCCTCACTCGCCAAGTGTGAATTACACTCGGGAATTCGTTTTTTATTTGCAAAGAACAAAACCCCGGTAGACATTCATTTTCAGCTACATGAAGTGTACGGAGAACAGTACATGAGCGCGAAAAACGTTCGCAGATGGTGCAGAGAATTTAAAAACGGACGTACAGACAAAACATCGGTATCAGATGAAACAATTGCCAAAGTGGAAAAGGCAATGCTTGCAGATCGACGGGTAACGGTTTGGGAACTCTGTGACATGTTCCCTGATGTCAGTAAGACCACTATAAGGGGAATGCTGATGAAAGGAGTGCGTTTGCATCATGATAACGCTATCCCCACGCCACCCCAACCGCTCTCATAGCAAGATTTGGATGGAATACTGTCACACACCCCCCCTTCTACAGCCTGGAAACAGCCCCAAGTAACTATCATCTCTTCCCTGAATCGAAGAAATACCTGTTCGGAATGAATTTCATTACCGACGAGGAGCTGAAAGAAGATGTCGTGCGCTACCTGCGCGCGCGGCGAGAGAGTTCTATGATACATGTATAAAAAAAGATGGTACACCGCATGCAAAAATGCATCGATAGCAATGGTAATTACGTAGAAAATAGGAAAAAGCCCAAACTATCCAAAAATGTACGTGTTTTACGCTGCGAGAAATCATTGGAGACTTTATTTTACGGACAGCCCTCGTAATATACTAACTTTTTTTTTACAATAAGCAAACGCTTTGTAGATTGACATGATGAATTAAATGAAAGGACATTTTGTTTGAATCCAGTTTTATTTTGATAAAAATACGTCGACTAGGTTCAATTCGACTGAATCATCTTCAGGACTTAAAATATTAAAAGACTTACATATTTAAAGTCCTGATATATATTTGAACAGGCTTCAATCCAATCGAAACTAGTCGAGGTTTTTTCATTTATTTATTTTTTATTATTTATTAAGTTAAAAGAAATACATAATTATTTCACTTTCGAACTTAGCTAAATACATATTATGTTAATTAACTGTATGTTCCTATATTACGTATTATTCCGATTATACATTATTATTTTGCTCACTTGTTTTGAGATTGAACAGATTTTTTTAAATGTTCTTACTTGATTCTCCGTTTTCAGGCTATCGGGAAGGTGATTGTATATATACACCCCCATGGCCTGTTTCTTTCACCACTTTCAGTATTTACTGTATTCGCGTACAATTTATTATGTTATGTCTTGTGTAGTGTTCATGTACTTTTGATGTTTTTATAAATGCTGTGTTAACTAACTAACTAACTAACCATCACGCCGTTTCCCCGCAGGGGTAGGCAGAGAGGACGGACCGCCAAACAACTCGATCTTGGCATACACTTCTTTCTTCATTCACATTCATACAACGCCTCATACATTCTCTTCTGTTATTCCGACTTCTGACATGGCCCCGACTCGAGTATTTAATTCACTTGATCGTGCCATGTCTCCCTCGGTCGTCCCCGGCTTCTTCTTCCATTCAAATTCGCGTCATATATTCTCCTTACACTCCTTTCTTCGTTCATTCGCTCTACATGCCCAAACCATCTAAGCGTCCCTTTCTTAATCTTGCTCACTAGGCTTACATCAGCCTTGCATTCTTTACGAATCTCAACATTTTTCACACGATCATATATGGTTTTACCACACATTCGTCTCAGAGATCTCATTTCTACAGCATTCAGTCTACTTTCATCCTTCCTCTGCCAGTTCCATGCCTCACTGCCATACATCAAGGTTAGTATCAGCACTCCATTGTGGACTGCTAGCTTCGCTTCCATGGACAACTTTGTTTGCGCCAACCGCGTTCAGTCCTCCGTTAATGGAGTTTCCTGCATTCACCCTTCTTTCAATATCCCTATCAGTCTTTCCATCTCTCGTAAACATACTTCCCAAATACACAAACTCATCAACCTGCTCAAAGTATTCATCATTCACAACTATATTGCATACTGTTTTCGTACTCTCTTTTTCAAACACCATGACTTTGGACTTATTTACATTCATCATTAGCTCATTCTTCATACATACTTCGTTCATCCTAGATACGAGGGACTGTAGATCTTCCATACTGTTAGCAATAAGCACTGCATCATCAGCATACAACAGGCAACATACTTGCAGACTTCTCATTTTTGCGCCCAAGCCCACCTCTTTCAATTCTTGCATACAATTATCCATGTATAGATTGAATAACCACGGTGACATTACGCAGCCTTGCTTAACACCTTTGTGATGTCAAACCACCCCGTAAAATCACCGTTTGCCCTAACACATGCAACGCTTCCCTCGTACAGCGATGCGATTGCCTGTATAAGATTTGTATTCACACCATACTTAGACAACACCTTCCATAACTTTTCTGTCAACTCTGTCGTATGCTTTTTGTAGATCTACAAAAGCACAGAAAAGTTTCTGTTTTTTTGCCAGAAACTTCTCTGTGAGCATACGCAATGAGAAAATCTGATCCATGCACCCCCTTCCACTCATAAATGCGCCTTGCACATCCCATATTTTATCCTTTGTTTTCATTTGTACCCTTTCAATCAATATCCTACCATACAGCTTACCAACTGAACTTGGCAGGCTAATAGCCCTGTGATTTCCACATTCCATGCGTGACCCTTTACCTTTGTATAGAAGCATGATCACAGCCCTTCTCTAATCTAATGGGGTGTAACCCTCCTCTAGACACTGGTTAAAGAGTTTGCATAACCATGTGAGAATTATACGGCTATTTCCTTTAAAGTATTCAGCAGCAATATTATCGAAACCAACAGCCTTACCATTCTTCATACATCTAATTGATCTTTTAATTTCATCCATGCTAATTTTGGGAACATTCACTCCATCGTCATTCATACCTGACTCGCCACTGGAATCTCTATCTCTCGGATTGCTTTCGAAGACCTCTTCAAAGTATTTCATCCATCTCTCTTTTATTTCTTTCTCATTCGTCAACATTTTTCCATCTTTCGATTTTATCACTTTCACACATCCACTTTCTGGACCATTCCGTGACCTTTTGACCTCCTTCCAAAATAGTTTAATATTTTCTTGGAAGTGGTTTGTCATTTTGATCCATCCATTTTGTATTTTGTATATTAATAGGCATATACTATATTCGTACAGTTTTCTGATTTTCTGCAAGTTCATTTCTTGGTACAGTTTTTTTATAGTTTTGAGAAGAAGGTTTCTTTGGGTAGAATATTTTAAAAATGGAATACACAAGTAGGTACCTACTTATGAACTTTATTATTTGGAAGGAAAAATAAATGTTTGAGATGAAATAAATCAATTGAGTGTTTCGTTGTTTAAATATAGTAACAGATGTGACAAGGTGAGGTGGCAGTAATGTACTATGGCACCCAAGCGATAAGCGAGAATTTACAACTTCATAACCTTATTCCAAAAAAATAATAAAATCCCGAGTAAGGCCGGGTACACATCAGCTAGTATTTTTAAATAAATGAATATATTACCCCAAAGTCAAGAAAGTGAAAGACAGAAATGCTGCTTGCAAACCATCGGATAGAGTTCTGTTAATCTTGGTTTAAACAGTTATAAGAGTCAACTGATTTCAATAAGATCAACGAATAAAATATCCACAGCGTAATGTTGGAGTGATTTAGTTGTCTTTACGTATTGAAGAAATTACCATAGTTTCTTGGTATTTCATCTCAGAGTTTCGTTTCATTTCAGTTGACTGCGAAATATTTAGTCATGCCAAATTTATCTTAGTAACTATTTATCTCTAGAAGGTTTTCATTAATCAAGTCTTCCGGGGAATATAATCTTCTGAGAGGTTACTGGAACCAGGAATAAAACAACCTCTCTAATATTATCTCAAATCTTAGAAGCAAAAATAACACAGCCTACCTACATTCTCCTACATATTTGATGTAACGGAAGCCAACCTCAGTCGACCCAGGTAAATATTTAATATCCGACATGCATAAGACGAACCTCCTTCGGCGTGTATATGTAAAAGAGTCAAACACATTGGACGGATTGCAGTCTTTGAAACACAGACGACAAGTGGAATTGCTGTGCTTGTTTTGCTGGTACGTCAAAAGAGGGTGTTTCGAAGAACTAGCATTTTTTTTTAAATTTATTTTTTTTACAGTAACTCCACACAGGAAGCCCTTAGGGAAATAATTTCTTTTAAGGCCTATATCATCATTCGGGATGCTCTGTGCAGGGTGTTTTAGAGGATAGGAAGGAGTGAACTCGAGTCTTGAAGAGACCCTTGTTGTAGGATGGAGGAAACACAGGGGTCGGAAGATCATTCCACAGCCGAGCTGTTGAACACGAGAACGAGTCGTAGAAGCGACCCGTTCTCATGTTACAAATGTCAACCGTGTGCAAATATTGGGGGCGCGTTTGGCGTGTTTCTCGACTATGCACCGGTGTCGAAGGGATCAATGATACTAGTTACTCAGAGCATCTTCCATTCAAATACTGGTAGAACAAGGAAAGCATTTCCACCTGACGTCTGTGCTCTAGATGTTGCGGTCCGTTTGTTAAGATAGGCAAATCTATCAAACGTACCCCCGTTTCTGCACAGTGTAGGGTTTTTTCAGATATTTTGTGGCTCCCAACCAGAGGTGGCTGCCAAATTCTACAGCGGGCATTCAGGATTCTTACGGCGTAGGTAGTCAATCAGGGACCTGGTTCCGGTTCTTTTTAAGGATAAGCCAACACCCTTATCCTTAAGGTTAAAGATATTTTGCTATACTGCGATTCCGATTACATGTCAATGACAATACGTTTTTAAAGGAGTTCGAGGTTTAATTATCACAGTATTATTCTAAATTGTAGGTCATCGTACATGCTTTACACGTGTAGTTGATTCTTACTAACATTATAATTCTATTTTTTAGAATTTAAGTCACTTTAATATCATATTTCTTGCTTTTGGCGTAGGTACTTTATAAACATGGCTATTTCGTTATTTCGGATAATTGAACAGCATAATCATGCGACAAGGGAATAACTCACAATATTTAAAGTCAAAACTTACCATAACATTAAGTTTTTCTTTTGTTAAAGTTGCGCAAATATCAATATTTTTAAAGAATGTCATTCGCTGAATGACGGCTGTCATCCGAGAGAACCGGAATGGCAGTTAACCAAAAGTCTTTAAGCCTAAGGATAAGGGAAATGCTTTTTTCTTTAAAAGATCTGGAATCAGGCCCGCGGAGACACATCAAATACGTACACAAATATCATAGATGGTTGACTTTTCCCGCCTGAGATCAGGTCGTTTTTTCGACTGTCTCTCTTACTTAGCTGTGGAACAGCTAAACGGTTGTCGTGTTTTATCCATCTC
The DNA here is from genome assembly GCA_022606495.2 of Halesus radiatus. Classification (NCBI taxonomy): domain Eukaryota; kingdom Metazoa; phylum Arthropoda; class Insecta; order Trichoptera; family Limnephilidae; genus Halesus; species Halesus radiatus. Next base: position 54,466 of record JAHDVE020010746.1, on the reverse strand, counting down.
GATCCATTTTAACTCAATTTTCTCATTATGACAAAAAATCTGCATTACCACACGACTTTAAGCCTCGGGAAAACAGAATTTCTATTTTTTGTATATTTTTTTAATATGAATACCGCAGAAGAGTCCCAACTGCTCCCAACCTTCGGAGCCAGTGAGACTATGGTGTCGCCAATTGGGGAATGTTGTGAGACTGAATGTATTGAGGAGGGGAAGGGGAATGGGAAGAGGAAGGTGAAATACCTGGCTATTCAGATCTGGTCACCAAACAAGGCAAAAAGCTATTTCAATCAACGTTTCAATTCTGAATGGTGGTCTTCCACCAGGTCGATACTGAGAATATCTATCACTCTGGATCTATGGATATATTCCAAATATACCTTAAAAACTGGAGGTTTTTGCATTTAAAATTTTTATTTTTGAAGATAATCTCTAATCAGTCAACGGGCTGAAAATGTAATTATATGAAATTCTCTCGATCGAAAAAAATGCCAAGTTTGCTCCGAAAATTAAAAAAAAACGAGTTTATTCTCTTATTTAACACGTTATAGGTTTGAAAGGAATCATAGTGTTTCTTCAAATGCTATTTAATACATTCGTCTTGAGATTTTTGATCTTTCTTAAATATGTCGTGTTTTATTAATATTTTTAGAATTGTCACTTACGCCCATTTCTTTGAAACTTTATTCATATTGGTGCGCTCTTTCTACCTTTCGAAAGATCGTACCTGGCTTTCAACAGCGGTCAGTCGGGATTCAGAGCCAGTGCTAGACAGACCTGTTGCCTAAATCTTAATTCTCGAGAGATTAATGCTGGACCTTAATTAAAACACCCAACTGTTTTTTTCCCCAAAACAGTCAAATTATTTTTAATCATGTAAGTATGCTAATTAATCTACTGCAGACCCGAGCTTATAAATCAAATGTCTGCTTTCGGGACTGCACGAAATACAAGTCGAGTTTCAAATAACGTGGCGTTTTGAGATCGTCATAATATATCCTCGCGCGGGGCCACAATGCGTGGTGTTCCGCAACAGCCTTATAACCGGTTGGATCTGTCGGGGGGTGAGGGTGGCGGGTGCTTTAGGGGCGGAGCAGGTAAAATAAAGGATGCTCCGGAGAATCGAGGAGGGTTGAAGTTGAAGGGTTGAAGATTAAATAGCCCGGTTTAGTGTAATGTCACGGTATAATTAATGAATTGACTTGTAACAGTGGTTAAGTTTATTACTGTATCACTGGATCTACTTCAATTCAATTTAAGACTTCCGATTTTTATTTTTCTTTTGAATAATTTTAAAATATGTTGCCGTCTTGTTTTAAATTTTGACAATTATACTTGTGTTTTAATGTTTATTCGACCTAGAAATTTTCAACAAAAATAAAAACTGAACAACTTTTATAACGACAGAACTTCATTTGAGAGATTTTGTGACTTTAAAACATTGATTTATGCTTTTGATTTGAACCAGTGACTTCTGTACCTAGAACTAGAGATCTTCTAACTTTAATTTTGAGGTCATGATGAGTATGTATATTCCCCAGATGTTGAATCCTTCGCATAGGGAAATACAATTGCGACGCTGAAGTTGAATGGTCACAATAAAATGATAGGTACTGTCTTGTCCTACCAGATACATGAAGAGCAATCAAATATAGCAGTTCAGGAGTATAAAACATTGAATTAACAATCTCAAACAGAAATATTAAATCGCAAATATTTGAACGTTCAGATAATTTTACAAAATTAAATGAATAAAGGAGATAATCGTAGTCTGTGCATTCTCTAGGAATACCCATTCTAATATTTACGCATCTTAAGAATTTATGTCGGATTTTTTCAATCGTGTTTGAATGAACTTCATAATTCGTAGACCAAACTGTGAAATTGTATTCGATATGACTCCTCACTGGTGACATATACAATGTTTTTATAGTATTGAAGTCACTTGATACTCTTAAAATAAAGCCCAAAATTTCCAAAGCTTTATTCGATATGGTTCCTATGTGCTTAATTAGTTTGAGTTTCTTATCAAACCATATAACCAAGTCATTAATTTTCGAGAAAAAATTAACGAACATTACTAATGGAATAATAAAAAATTATTGGGTTTATTTTTTTTTTTTTTACAGTAACTCCACACAGGAGACCCTGAGGGAAATAATTTCTCTCAAGGCCTATATCATCTTTGGGGATGCTGTGGGGAGGGTCTTTTAGAGGATAGGAAGGAGTGAACTTGGGTCTTGAAGAGACCCATGTTATAGGATGGAGGAAACACAGAGGCCGGCAGATCATTTCACAGCCGAGCTGTTGAACACAAGAACGAGTCGTAGAAGCGACCTGTTCTCATGTGACAAATGTCAACCGTGTGCAAATGTTGGGCGCGCGTTTGGCGTGTTTCCCGAATATGCACCGCTGCCGAAGGGATCAATGACGCTAGTTCCTCGGAGCATCTTCCGTTAAAATACCGGTAGAACAAGGACAGCATTCCCACCTGACGTCTGTGCTCGAAAGATTGCAACCCGTTTGTTAAGATAGGCGAATCTATCAAACTGACCGCCCGTTTCTGCACAGAGTCAAGGGTTTTTTTCAGATATTTTGGGACTCCCGACCAGAGGTGGATGCCAAATTCTACAGTGGTTCGCACTTGCGATTTGTACAGGGTCAGCAGTTGTGTACTATTAAAGTATCTGCGGGCTCTGTACAATACGCTCAGCTTCTGAGAGGCTAACTTTACTCGGGCTTCGATGGAGCCCCCATACCGGAGCTGGTCATTTAAGGTTACACCAAGCATATCAATGGAGGCCTTGGGAAGATTGCTTCCATTAAAGGAGATTAGATTGTTATTTCGATCCCTTTTACACGTAATCAGACATGATTGGGACTTCGAAACATTAAATTAAACATTTATTGTTATTATAATACAAATAATTAATTTGGAACTTCATTATGGGAAGTTTACAAACCTACAAGGTTTAAAAAGAGAAAAATCATTGAACTCTAATCCTTAAATTCTATGATATATATCCCAAAATATCTGAAAATATGCGCAGTTTGATAAATAGTAGCAACAATTTTGAACGTTTTACCTAAAATTCCAGTACGTATTTCGTATTGATCTTAAAAGATTGGGATTTGAGGATTATTGTATTTTGAAACCGTATAAATTTTCCTAATTACCAACATAGAATTTACAGATAAATCATTCGTAGTATTTCTCGGGTTAGCAATCCGCAAAGTGAGTATTTTTGGGTGCTTACTGATAACGAGAGTAAAAAATTAAATATATTTTTATGACATCTGACAATTTTTTGAGGTCACAAACGGACGTTTCGTAGCTCGCAGTTTAGTATTTCAAGGTAAATGCAATATTTCTGCTTCGGTGGATAAAACAGAGATGGCGGCCTATTTACCTGATTCGAGCCTCGGGTATGGGCGATTTCCAAACCAGTTCTTCTGTGCTCTGTGCACTCACGTAAGGAATGGGGGTGTGACGTTGCGGAAATACACTCTAGGAATGATAAGCTTGTTAATAACGGGTTCGCCAAAGAACTGTTCATACCTAGCTAAGACAGGCCACACAACGCATAGCACACAATCTTAACGAAAAAATAAATAATTAAGAAATCATTTTTAACATTAAATATAAAAATAAAAAAAAATGTTGGTTGGAAAGTACCTCGAATGCTAGAATCGCGGTGTGAGGTAATATAATATTTATTAGTAATATTATTTTTATTTTTAAAAAGTATACAATACATTGTATTCCCAAGAGTTAAGAAACTCTTTGTGGGATCACATGTAGAACCTGCAGTACAGTTTTTACAAACAAACATACATTTAAAATACACAATTAACATTCACAGAACATTAACAACGTTTACAACACATTGTTTGTAATTATAATAAATACATTATAATATAAGTGTATAGAGACACTTATTACAGAGACACGTCACAGCATTAATCCTTAAGCTATTCTTTCAAATAATAGAGTTTAAGCATCTTACTTTGATACCTTTCACATTGGCTTGCATTTTAATATCGTCGGGTAATGTATTGAATTGTGTGTAAGCTACGAGTATATATTCTAAAGATTTTAGTCCATTTTTTGTTGGGTGTATTTTTGGTACGTGTAGTTTGTGGTTTCTTGTGTTATGCCGAGTATTGAATTACATCCAATATAGTATTTGTAATTTCTCAGGTGGGAATTTTTTTTTTTTTTACATGAATACCGCACAAGAGTCCCAACTGCTCCCAACCGTCTGGAGCCAGTGAGACTATGGCATTCCCAATTGGGGAATGTTGTGAGGCTGAAGGTATTGGGGAGGGGAAGGAGAAGGGGAAGAGGAAGGTTGGGATTACCTGGCTATTCAGATCTAATCACCAAACACGGCTAAAAGCCATTTCAAGCAACATTTCAATTCTGAATGGTGGTCTTTCACCAGGGCGATACTGAGAGTATTCTTCCACTCTGGAACGTGCGCCAATATGGTACATATAATTTTCAAATGAATTAATTGTGGAACAGCACAAATTAATTAAATAAAATTTACTTGCGCACGTCGGGATTTGAACCCGCGACCTTCGGATTCGTAGTCGAGAGCCTTACCCCTCGACCATGGAGGCCGTCAAAGGGAATGGTGTTAAACGGAAGTATTTGGACGTTTATATAGATGTACTTGATGTGTGTGTCCCATGGCAAACTATGTATATTTCGTAGGGCTCTATTTTAAATGATTTGGATCTGATGTCATTTTTTGGCAGAAAATTTTGGTGAATTTGCGTTATTTTGGCAAAAAAAATCCGGTTATTTTGCAGCAAAAGCGGTGATATTTTGCAAAACAGTGGTGTAATATTCCCTCATTTGGAATTTTGTAACAAAATTGATATTCAGTTTTTTAATTATTATTTTTTTAAATTTTGTGTTTTTTGCATGTGTTTTTAATTTTTTTTTGTCATTATAACCCTTTTTTTAAATTGAATAAATAATGACAGTAGGCGGCGTTATAGACATGAATTTCTATGCTGCAAAATTATAGACACAGAAATGCTTAGAACATATTACATATGACATTACACGTGTGAAATATATGAAAATTTGGATATTCATGTCATTCGCATAAAAATGGCAAAATTAGCATTTTTAGCGTTAAAATGACGAAACTCGTGTAAAAATTTTAATTTTTCGGGACTCTATTAATGAGTAATAAATAACCGTTCAACAGCACTGATGCGTACTGTAACACCTAGGCCGAAACACTTCTTTCTTATGTAAATACCGCACAAAAGTCCAGAATAGTCCAAGACGAAAAATAAAATTCTTATTAAATATTTTCATTAGGGGCAATTGCTTTGTGGTTTGATATCATATTAAATAAAACACACACATTGTTATAAACTACCAATTGATTCATTTCGTTCGTTTCGTTCGTTTCGTTCGTTCTTTTCGTTCGTTTCGTTCGTTTCGTTCGTTTCGTTCGTTTCGTTCGTTTCGTTCGTTTCGTTCGTTTCGTTCGTTTCGTTCTCTGTCTGCTCCTGTCTGCCTCTGTCTGTCTAAATCTGCTCTGCCCTGCTCTGTCTGCCTGTTGCCTCTGCTCCTGTTTCTGTCTGCTCCCTTGCCCTCTGCTCGTGCTGCCTCTGCCCTGCCTGTCTGCCTCTGCCCTGCCTCTGTCTGCTCTGTCTGCTTTCTGCCGAAGCCAGTTTCCTTTCGTTTTTTCCTCGTTTTTTAATTTATTTTATTTCCTCGTTCTAAATGCTATCTACTTTTTGTGCTTATGTTGGTGTATTAATAATTCAGCTGGAATTTGTTGACAATAATAACACACCTAAGTTGATGAGAGTTTGTAAACTCCATGTGGTAAACCCAGGGGTGTGAAACTTACCAAATTTGAATGAAATAACTCAATTTACCCAATGAAGGCTTTAAATATAAAATATACAATGAAATTACATATTAACAAATTGAATAAGCGGCAGTGAAAAGCATATTCATAAATATTTTTTTTAATTTGAAACAATCATGTTACAGGAAATATTTAAAAGATATTCATTTATTAAATTAATTCCGCAAATATACTCGTACTAGCCCAAATATAAATCAGTTTAGTGATTAGACGAAAGTCGAGTGTAATACAAAATTATATAGTTTCTTTTACTTCAAAAGATTGGTATTCACTTTGTGGCGTCATTTATTAATAAATTAATTAAAAATGACTTTGTATTCATCACTTTACTAATAAAATTAATAAAAAAATGCTTTTTAAACACCACCTTTTTATTATACAAATATCAACATGTTTCGGAAGCGAAGCTTTTCACATAAGTATTTTCTATGTCCTGATGAGAAAAGCTTCGCTTTCAAAACATATTGATGTTTATATTTAAAAAAAGTAGTGTTTACAAAGTAATTTTTACTCATTTATTAACATAGTTTTACTGCGAAAGTTTTTATTAATTGTTTTTGTGTTTAATTCGTAGAACTCCATTTAATTTTTTTAAAATTTAATTTATATCAAATTTAACTAAAATTACCTGTAGAACTTAATAATAACATCATTAAATTTGATTTACATTAAATTAAAAAAAAAAAAGCGAAAGTTTTTATTTTGAAAGAACATAAGATTTTAATGGATATCACTAATCAACTAACTAATATTAACATTATGTTGTTCAATATTTTATAATAATTTTTTATTAACATTTTTGATTACATTATTGTGTTCTATGATTATCATTTGTCTATACTTGACATTATTATTTTTAGTATTCTGTATATTCCAGTTGAGGAAAGCATCGCTTTCAAAACATGTTGATAAGAAAGGACGAAAAGCCCCACGCGAGGGCGACCAGTGATAAGAGGGGACAGGTTAACTTACCTCGAGGCCAGATGCGGGGCTGATCTCAGGGTCCACCAGGTTAGCTCAATTGGTAGAGGCATCACAACTCTGTCTCAAGTTTCAGATTGGCCGCAGCCATATATCGGAAGATAACTAGCTACCAGTGAAAAGAAGCGTGCTTTCTGGACAAGGTTTATTTTACAGGGGAAACATTTACAGGTAATTTGCATACGGGGTTCACAACAAGGGGCAATATCTATTCTAATCTGAGGCTCGAAAATCTTTCTCCGGTAAATCTCAAATCAGGCATAATATTCAAAAGGACACAGTTATTACAGCACATAAAAGAGAGTGAAACAATTCTGCTTACAAGAGGTGGTCTGTAACGGGAGTCACGATCCCTTCAGCGTAAAAAGGTGTGATGTCTAGGGACCTTGTATATCACATGTACAACGTCAGGCAGGACACATCGAGTTAATGCACCGGTCACTGGCTTTAATATTTAGGTTCAATGCAAAGATAACAAGTTACAATGTACTGTTGAATGTCGGCAAGGACGCCAGATAACTATGCAGGGGGGGCTGGCGCCCGAAAGCACGCCGTACTACCTCGCTGCATGACTGCTGGGATCTGCGTCTGGATTAGTAATGACGGGCGTTTGCTCAGTTCGAGCCCACGCCGTAATGGCGGCCGGAAACCGTGTCCGATTTGCTTGTCTCGTCGGCCAAAAATAACGATAGTCGGCCAGAAACGTATCGCTATTGGTCGGAGCGTAATAGTTTAGCAACCAGCGGCCAGATGTATCTTTATTTAACTAGCGGCTAGAACATTATTGTATTTCCTAACAATATGTATATAATTATTAAACGATGATTACAAAGTAAGTTTTAATTAATTAATTAATTAACTAACTAACCGAACAACTACCACACAATTTCCGAGCAGGAGTAGGCAAAGAAAATGGATAGCCAAACAACTCGATATTGGCATACACTTCATGCTCCATTCATATTCATATAATATCTGTTTTGTTATTCAGACTTCTGACATTGCCCGACTAAAGTATATGATTCACTTGATAGTACCAAGTCTTCCTCGGACGTCCCCGGATTTTTCTTCCATTCATTTTTGCGTGATATATTTTCCTTATACTCCTTTCTTCGTTCTTCTGCTCTTTATGCCCAAATCATCTAAACGTTCCTTTAATGATCTTATTCATTACGTCAGCCTTGCATTCTTTGTGATTTTCAGAAAAAAATTACACGGCATTCAGTCTATTTTAATCCTTCATATGCGAGTTTCATTCCTCGCTGCCATATATCAGGTTTGGTATAGCTTCGCTTCTTTGGACACACGATTGTAAACTGTAAAGATAGCGTCAATGCTCTGATAGGTGTTAGGCCTTTCCAACTAAAAGGAAGACAAAATTGAGACAGATTATATCTTGGAGTAATGTTTTAAGTAATTTGAGAATATGATCAGCGTAATTTGAGAATAACCAAAAGGAATATAAATGAACACGTGGACATAAAATTTATATCAAAAGAAACACGCCAAACACGCAACCATGTTATTATCTGATGCCGTGCATTAAAAAACCTTGTTAATATAATCTTGATGTAAAAATATTTCTTACTGTACCCGTGGAAATTGTAAACGCAGATATAACCTGTGAAATTAAACAATAATAATAAAATTAATTATTAATTGATAAACTAAAGTTTTTAAGACAAGATTTTTGTGCATAGCGCAAAGGGTAACAATTATTTTTAAAAACAATAATTATTAGCCTGAAACACTCATCCAAATTGAACAAACCTTCCGAAAAAAATTAATAAAATAAAATTAATCTGTCAGTTTTTTCCATAGCGCCGTTTAGTGATTAAAATCTCCTCAAAGGTGATCTACATTTTGTTATAGTTTTTACCCCCTTTCAAACAGATATCTTTATAATATCTGACCTCAGACCAAATGGAAGGTCATTCTAAGAATGTGAACCCAGAATATTACAATCTCTGTCCCAAAAAGTGTCCGTGTGACGATGGTTGATCTGGGTCCAGTGAGAGGTAGTAGTCTGACGAACCAGGTAAGGCCATGGTCAGAGAGAAACAAGGCGAGTAGAGCAGAAGTCGTAGCGGACCGGGCAGTCGAGAGAGCAGAGCGTCTTGTCAAGTGGGCGGTTGCTGGCTGACTGGCTAAATCTGGTTTTTGCAGGCTACTTAAAATCGCCTGCGAAACGCTTGGGATTCGGAACTCGCAGAGCTACTGCGTTCTGCGCATCTCCGACGAACAAGCAATCTCCCCCTCCTTCGTTGCCGTCTCGCTCCGATGTTTTTATTCAGTCATTTAAGTCATGAGAGTTTCTTCCAAGGCGGTTAAAAGGGATTATGCCTGTTTGAATTTATTTAAATTCAATAGAAATTCCATATGAAAAATCAAGTTTTGTTAATTGATTTTTTTTCCATAATTAATATAAGGCATATAAGTGTAGATAAATAGAAGATTGTGTTTAAAAAAATACTTATATCTATCTCTATATATGAAAATGAATATTTTTCTTTGTGTCCTCTTCCAGTTTATTCTTACTAGTGACGGGAAAGTTTAAAGAGCATTTTGATTGAAATCCAATGTGTAAAACTGATGCTTTAACATTTTAAAATTACTATGAAAAACATTGAACCCGCTATGTTGTATTGATGCCCATAGATATGGCACTCAGGTTAGCTACAGATTACATATTCAAAAGAAGAAGGTTTGTTTGGGTAGAATATTTTAAAAATAGAAAACACATGTAGGTACCTACTTTATTATTTAGATATATTTTGAAAACATAAAGGTTCTTTATTTAGAGATAGTAATAGTCATCATAAGGCATTACTTTCGCTATCAAATCAATTATGGCACCAAAAGGACAAGCAAGAATTCACAATTTCGTAATTTGATTCCAAAAAAAAAAGAAAATAACCGAGCAAGGCCGGGTACACATCAGCTAGTTCTGTATACAAAACGTGGCAGAGATATAGTCTTCCCGTGATCTTGAGGGGAAGAAAACAACAAAATTGAGCAAATGAAAATCCGTTACCTCAAATTGATTTCAGGCAAAATTATATGAGGCGATTGTTAAAAAACGTTTTTATTATTCAACGTGCTCCACGTGTACAGTACGGTAGATTTCCAATTAACGCTGGATGAATTCTGGAATACACAATTCAAAACACCTGTGAACTACAACTACTCTACTGGGCATAGATATGCACCAATGTATATATTAAATCACTAAATGTATAGGGAGATGGAATAAAGAAATTTAATAAATAAATTCCTGAAATGTTTAACTCATTAAAAAGAGACATCCACTTTGAAAATATAAAACCAAACACACGTCCTTCTACCTTCGTAGAACATTAAAATAAATACCATGTAAGTATATTATGCATTTTCTTTGTAAGTTTTATTTACTATGTACTTTTGCTATTTTGTTTTATTAAATTCGCTACCGGTTTCGACACAACCGTGCCATTAGCGTTCTAGCGTTCTTAAAACTAACTTAAATTAAACAAGTACAGAAACAAAATTAGTCACCATTAGGTGAGGGTAGAGGGTGTTGGGGGGGGTATATTATGCATACCTACGTACCGTAAGTTCTTCCCAACCTTACTGACCAGTGGCTTTAGCCAAAATTTTGCCTCAACATTGTTCAAATGCACAAATACGCTCTTCCCAACGAAATTCTTGATCAAATTTACGATCGATTTTAGTGGATTAAGTTCCCCTCAGAAGAAAAAAAGTCACCGAAATGTCCATTGTCATTATTAGTTTACAATCTTTTTTACGCGATTCAGTTACTGAATGACAAAGATGTATTTCCGTATTAGAGTGTCAAAACATGTTTATTCTATGTTTTAAATAGAGCAGAAGAAAACCCAGCTTATTTTAGTAATTATAAGTTACGTTTTGTCTTGTTTTTTCACTTATCAAGAAACGTCAAATGTCAAATCTACGAAACGAACATTGTGCGTCGTGGCATCATCAAAAGTCAAGTTAACACTATATTTTCAACCTATTTTTGACACAAGCGTTTGTGAAGTATAAAATGTTAGTTTATGTATTAGTTTTTAAAACAAATCATATGCATTCACGATAAATACAATATTAACTCATCTATGTTAATTTTACATTAAATGTTTTTGTTTCGTTATCACTTTATTGTCTTAAAAGTGGGCGGATACTATTTTATCGTGGGCAGGCTCCTCCGTAGACAATTTTGAATAGAAAATGCTTGGAAACAGGCAAACACAGCGAATAATTAACAAAACACTTACCTGATCGGTAACTTAGATTGATCATTCGAAAAGCTGGGAAGAACGGCCGTTAATGTTACAAATAAAACCTAATTTAAACCTAAAATTTAAAGTATTTAGAAATAAACTTTACGGGAAATATTTTTACATGTCTACATATGTTAAAATGGGAGTTTTCTTACAATAAAACATACATAACATATACCCGTTTGGTAAGACTTATTTAAAATACAATAGGGAACCCCAGCCAATTAAAATATATATTTGTATCACTAATGACGTTCAAACTTAAATACCAGTAAACTTTGGTTTTTTCTAAAGCTAGTTTTCATATTTAAAATAATTTTCAAAGCTACAATTTTTGCAAAGCCCGCCAATACGGTCCAAATCTATAGTATCGGTTTTGTTTCAGTTAGGTTAGAATGTCAAATGTCAAAACAAGGACAAGCTTTACCCTACATAATTTTATATTCTGTTTACGAGTATAGTAAACCTTCACTAAAAATAACAAATAAAATTGTGTAACTTTTTTGAAACTTAACTCAAAGAATAATAATAGTATTGAGCATTAATATCATCATAAAATCCGTATTGATAATTGGTTTGCTCATGCATACTTTAATTTATTTCACTAATAATATTTTATTATATTGAACATCAATTTTGGACATTAAAGTCAATACAAAATACATGTTTTAAATACAAAGAAAAGGGAAAAATACAAATGTTCATACAAATGCAAAAACAGAATGCGCACGAGACGTCAGATATTAAAAATTTTATGGGACCAACATAACAAGTTGTTTCGATGAGATGATTTTTTATTCAGTTTTAATTAACGATTTATAAATTCTAGGTATAATTATATATAATAAAAGTTATACACCCAGAATCGGCGTTTGCTGATCTACGTGAATACATATTTTTAAAGACATTATATTTTCCACTGAAGTTATTGTAAAAAAAATAACAAACAAAAAAAACTTTATGATGTCTTTTAAGTCATCTAATTTTTTTTTAGGTAAGGTGTTGATTCTATTCTTTGCCCCTTAAAATATTATTGCAGATTTATAAAATGCACGCTTCACCATAAAATTCTCGATTTGATCAGAAATTCATATTGAAGTAGTGCGATACAGCGGAGCTATGCGAGGGCCGATATTCCCAAGTGGTTGTTGAGTGTTTGGTTGGTCAAGTTACCGTTTTGCGAGTGTAAACAAGGTGAAATGTTTTCAGGGCGCTCGCCGCGGGCTTTTCCAAGTTGCAAGCTGCAGTCGGTTCGCCCCAGAAGTTGGACGTTCCGGCAGAGTTTAGCGTTGGCTTGCAGCCGAACAACTGCTGAGATACCAAAGTCGCTTCCTCGCTATTCCCCGCAGTATTGCACTACCTACTGGGGATGCGAGCCAAATAGAAATGATGTTTTGATATTGATAAACTTTCAAAGTGTTACGTCATTTTACTTTCGGGTTAATTTATTTAATATTTTTATTATAAAACAGATATAACAATAATTTTTATATAACTATAACAAAAAAGGAGTAGTTATGCAAAGATGCCTTATGCAGCTTGTCTGCTGTTTCTACTATTAAAAAAAACATCTAAAAACCCTTAAAACTCGTATCGTATCCACTATTTTCTTACCTGGATTATCAGTTGAGTAAATTTTGCATCTAATTTTCGAATAAACCACTTTTTTCTTTCTTTTTTTTTTTAGCAGCAACGCCACACAGGAGGCCCTGAGGGATTTAGTTTCCCTCGGGGCCACAAATAGCATCTTTCTGAATGCTATGTGTAGGGTCTTTTAGATATGAAGGAGTGAACTAGGGTCTTGAAGTGATCATTCCACAGCCTAGCTGTTGAACACAAGAACGTAGAAACGACCCGTTCTCATGTGAAAAATGTCAACAGTGTATAAATGTAAGAAAAGGGACAGCATTCTCACCTGACGTCTCTGCCAAAAAGTTTGCAATCCGTTAAGATAATCGAATCGATTCAAGGATTTTTTTTATAGATATTTAGGTCTCCCGACCAGAGGTGGCTGTCAAATTCTACAGTGGGGCGCATTTGCAAATTTTAAAAGGTCAGCAGTTGTGCACTGTTAAAGTACGAGCGGGCCCTGTACAATACGCCCAGCTTCTGAGATGCGAACTTGACTCTGGCTTCGATGGAGCCCCCATAACTGAGCTGGTCACTTAAGGTTACACCAAGCATATAAATGGAGGGTTTGTCGGGAATATTGCTTCCATTAAAGGAGACTAGATTGGTTGTGGTTTTAATGTCATTGTTGGTCGAGTCAACTTTTTAAATTTTTGTGTCTTTCTATTTTTGTACAATGGCACCTGCAGGGAATACATTAATAAACGTTAACACTTTTAAGGCACTTCCCGGTAAGATATCGGAAGTACAAACATATACAGCATTAACTGACATAAGACGGCATGTATTTAAATAAAATTTTTGAAATAATCTACATTATTTTCATACTTATAGATTTTTTTAGCAGGAGTTTTATGTCAGCTAGAGGAAAATTTTTGAAATCTGAAAAATAATATTAATTAATAAATCATTTTAAATCCGTTATTGGACCATTTAGTTGTTTGTTTGCAAGGTTAATGTCTTATCTTTAAAAATAACCGGAATGAGACCCCTGGCTGCTAGTTAGAAGACATGGAGCGATCACGTAGTGAAAAATACATGCTCAAGTTGAGTAAGTCCGGATAATCTTAACTAAAATCTAGGATAACTCATTATGTTTCACGCCGAAATCTCTTGATTGGCGACCTCTGTAACATAGAATGCGACTTATATATATTGACTCTACCTTATTTAAGTGAAAATAGATAATACGTAGATACGTATAAATAAATTATAAACCGATTGAAACGGGTGAAAGAAAGAGTAGGAATAGGATAATAACTCGGCATATCATAAGATCTTTAAAGAATCATAAAGTGCTGTACAAGATTTTTTTTTAAATCTTGTCATTTCAAGCAATGTTTCGATATTGAACGGCGATCTTTCACCAGGGCGATACTGAAAGTATTTATCACTCTGGAATGTTCCGCAAATATGTTATATTTTATTTTTAGTAATAACAATAAAAATAGTTAATTTCTATAGCGCAGTTTTGTGAAGGTTAAGTGCGCTTTACAATGACCAACCTAACCTAATTTTTACTGCCTTAAGCAAAATTCTCAAGTAATTATTTTTTAAGCGTCATTCATTTCTGCCCTACCTCAAAGCCTCACACTAACGCCAAGTCTCTATATGCAGCTACATTCCATCCCCTAAGTGCCTTAACTCTTTAATAAAGACGACCCCCATAAAGTATTCAACAACCCGTAAAGTTTTACGCATTCCGTGTTTCATTATACGTTATTTAAAAGCAATGCCTAAATTTAGAATATTTATATAACCCAATTTCATGACAATTACAGGAAAATATTTTGAATATACTATCTTCCACATTACTTCTAAATATTATTCCATCACATTTTAATCAAAGGATTCCACCAGATGATAACCAACCCTTTCTACGAACTGTATGAAAATCAATTTTGTAAAAGGTTATTTCAAAATTAAAATAATAAATTTGTTTAAACTCATAAATTTATAATTAAATTAGTCGTTATTTTGAGATGGGAGAAACAGATTAAAGCAAAGTCATATCATTTATGTTTTATTTTCCAAGAAATCTTCGAAAACATTGTGAACGTAAGTCTTATTGCGTAGAATTGCATGTGGGGGATTGATTTTTCAGTGCACTCTCAACGTAGCCACACCTAAGGAACAAAATCTTCAAAGGAATAACTACTCCTTTAGATTGGTTGTAAAATAACAGATATACTAGATAGCATATCTATCAGTATAGTATAGTATATATATATAGGCATATTCAAACTATGACTTAAAATATTCAAGAGCAGCAGTCTTAATTACATGCACAGTTTAGAATACTATATAACAATTTAGAATAAACTCGGGGTATAAAAAATCAAATGTAAAGTACAAATATCAAAAGAGCAAGAAAATCTACACATAATAACCTAACATAATGTAATCAGAAAATAACATATATTACATGAATTCAAATTAAAACCACAATTTAAAATATTCACCAGGAGCAGACTCACTAATTAATATATATTGTTTTAACGCCGGGATTTGAACCCGCGACCTCTGGGTTCGTAGCCGAGGATCGTAACTACTCAACCACGGAGGCCGTCACGTCAATTAAACACGTACGGCCCCGTACTTATTATTCACCCGTAAATCCCCGAGTAACTTTTGCCCCCTTCTTCACCTATCAATGCCTCTGCTGTTGCATCTAAAAATCGGGTTGAAAGATCAATAATATGCACGTACTTGGACAGTTAAATTTTTTCTGATAACACTGAGGTAGATGTGTATTTTTCTCAATAAATTGAGTTAATTAATTCCCATACCTTATTGTATTCTGTTTTAAAGGAACTGCTTACTGATCTATCTAAAACGTGGTATTCAATACATAAACCGACTATGAAACTCCCAAGAGTATTATTTGGCGGGAGGAAGTACCTACTTGATTTTGATAAAATAATATAGCCTATGTGGATTCCTATTACTTTATTTTCTTTATTGCTTAAATTATTATGCGTTGATGAATATATTAATTGTTTTTGTGTTTAATTCGTAACTATCCATTCAATTTTAAAATAAATTATATTTTCTTCACAAGATTGGTGTTCACTTTGTGGCGTCATTATTAATAAATGAATTAAAAATTACCACTTTATTAATAAATACATATCAACATGTTTCGAAAGCGAAGCTTTCCTCGTCAGGACATACAGTATCCTGTATGTCCTGATGCACGTCTTTTCATACAATACTTTTTTTGGATTTGAGGCCAAAATACCCACCCGACCTGATGGTATTTTTTAAAATTAAAGGTGTGGTTAATATCTAGTACGAATTAGAAAACTAACTAACTAACTAACTAACCATCACGCTGCTTCCGCGCAGGGGTAGGCAGAGAGGACGGACCGCCAAACAACTCGATTTTGGCATACACTTCTTCCTTCATTCACATTCATACATCGTCTCATACATTCTCTTCTGTTATTCGGACTTCTGACATGGCCCGACTTGATTCACTTGATCGTGCCATGTCTTCCTCGGACGTCCCCGGCTTCTTCTTCTATTCACATTCGCGTCATATATTCTCCTTACACTTCTCTCTTCGTTCATTCGCTCTACATGCCCAAACCATCTAAGCGTCCCTTTCTTGATCTTACTCACTACGCTTACATCAGCCTTGCATTCTTTACGAATCTTAACATTTTTCATACGATCATACATGGTTTTACCACACATTCGTCTCAGAGATCTCATTTCTACAGAATTCTGTCTTCTTTCGTCCTTCCTCTGCCAGTTCCAGGCCTCACTGCCATACATCAGGGTTGGTATCAGCACTCCATTGGGGACTGCTAGCTTCGCTTCTTTGGACACCTTTTTAAAAGCACAGAAAAGTTTCTGGTTTTTTGCCAGAAACTTCTCTGTGAGCATACGCAACGAGAAAATCTGATCCATGCACCCCCTTCCACTCATAAATGCACCTTGCACATCCCATATTTTATCCTTTGTTTTCATTTGTACCCTTTCCATCAATATCCTACCATACAGCTTTTCAACTGAACTTAGCAGGCTAATAACCCTGTGATTTCCACATCCCATGCGTGACCCTTTACCTTTGTATAGAGGCATGATCACAGCCCTACTCCAATCTAATGGGGTGTAACCCTCCTCTCAACACTGGTTAAAATGTTTGCACAACCATGTGGGAATTATACGGCTATCTCCTTTAAATTTGGTTTTAAATTATGAAATGTTAATAGGCCATTAAAAAAATCTATTTTTCATGATTTTAGAGGCAACTTAAAAATTCATTGCGGGATTATTGTTTTTTTTTTTTAAATTGTTATATTGCTCTATGCAAATATGATTACATAAAATAAGATGAAAAAAAACAAGACATCTTAAAAACAAAACGTTATTTTAAATTATGCAGGGCAAATTTGTGTTCCAAAGTAACTTGGTCGTTTTCAATATATAAGTTTAAGTCCATCAGGATACTTATTTAAACACTCTTTTTGATTTTATATTTTCGTAGAAAACGGGGTAAAACGTTTTTTTTAAATCATCATTAGTCCCCAAATAATTCCTAGTGTTGCCTCTCAAATCGCGTAAATTAGATTTCTTTAATGGGCTTTATTTTATAAATTTAAAAAAAAATCTAATCCTTTAAATACTTTTGATGAACAAAAATATCAGTAGATTTAGGTGAGTATTTTGGCCTCAAATCCAAAATTAAGTTTTGTATGAAACAGGCCGTGCAGTCGTTCCTCTTAATGGGGCTCGTCCTTATTGATTTCTATGGATGAATGGTCCATCTGGTTGACCAGGGAATTAATTGTATTGCCCGATAATAACCATCCCCTCGAATGTTGAATAATACTTCATCTGTTTGTGCTATACTTAATTTTCTTTCATTATTCCATATTGCCATGGAGAGAAAATGTCAACCCACATGAAGATTGTCTTCTGGTTTTGTTATGAGAAAAAGAGACACTCTGAATATATTTACCTAAGTGGAATTTTCTCAATTCACGAGATATTTATTGAATGTCTTATTCAAGGATGACTGCTTGGGAGCTGGAATACATGATTTGATATTTCCTTCTTGAAACTTGAAAGCATCAAATCAAATTGTATATTATTTTCTTGCCTTATCTCTAGGTTCATTTTTGAATGAGTCAATATCACCAAACCAAAACCCGGCAGCGCTAACGTATTATATTATAATAAGAAAAAATACATCAACTTTGATATGTTTCCCTTACAAACCGACTAGATATTTCTACTCTTATCTTTGTCAACGCTTAGGATGAACGGAATAGCAAAATACTCAACTAAACCAAATTATCTTTTTTTTACTATTGTATGAAGCTATATCACTTTGTGGTTGACGCTTAGATAATTTAGAAGCCTTGGAATCCCTTAATAATAATAATGAGTCTATTATTAACAATAAAAACCTATCTTACAGCCCCATTTTAAATATGTTTCTTTCACCCCTCCCTCAAACTCTATCTCTTCCCCCACTCTTTACTAATCCCTAGACACGCCTCCACCCCTACTGCGACACGTGTTATGTATGTTCTGCCATAATTTAAATAAAAATAAAGAGAAAATAGCTGTGTATCTTTTCTGTTTCAATTTTTTTTTACATGAATACCGCACAGGGGTCCCAACTGGTCCCAACCGTCTGGAGCCAGTGAGACTATGGCATCCTCTATTAGGGAATGTCTGAGACTGAAGGTATTGGGGAGGGGAAGGAGCAGGGGAAGAGGAAGGTGGGGAAATACCTGACTATTCAGATCTGGTCACCAAACACGGCTAAAAGACATCACAAGAAACTTTTCAATTCAGAATGGTGGTCTTTCACCAGGGCGATACTGAAAGTATCTTCCACTCTGGAACGTGAACAAATATGCTACAATATATATTATTTTTAAATTAATTAATTGTGAAACAGCACAAATTAATTAAATAAAATTTCCTTATGCACTCCGGGATTTGATCCGGCCACCTTCGGATACGTAGTCGAGAGTTTTACCCCTCGACCATGGAGGCCGTCAAAAATATATGACGTTTTAACATATATCAGACTATTGAATTATGTCCAACTGTGATCTAACGAACTAAACATCATTCTGACAGGTCTACTGAACATTTATGTGCAATAAAAGTTTTATGTGATGTCCAATTGTGAATAGAACCTTCAAAGAATAAAGTTCAAATGTGCAATTGCTCCCCGCGCTTAAGAAAAACTGCGAAATATGCACAAAGGGGAATCCACATATGTCGGCGCTTTCAACGACAATAATTTATTCCATGAAACTTCGCATCCAGAATAATGCAGACTACCACACGATTGTTAGACACTTCAACACTCAAAACTTTGTTATTGAGAATTTGACGTAAATAGTTGGAGAGATGTGAATAACTTCCCACTTTCAAAGGGAAGGTGAAAAGGAGATTCATGAATTTAATATAAAAATCAAAGGCAAAGCGAAGTTTGAGTGTCATATGAATCTTCCTACACATTCTAAGGTATGTAGGTACTACACGGGAACAAACTTTATCCGTAGAGTGAACGTATGTATTGTATTATAATCGTATTAGATGGATTTATTTATTCAGTATACACAACTGCGTGAATAAGAGCATAAAATAACGAACTCCAGAGAAACATATAATGGCTTTAAATATATGTATTCATATAGAACGGCAAACGCCGATTCTGAATATACAACTTTTATTATATATAATTATACGTAGAATTTATAAATCGCTCTTTAAAAGTGGATAAATAATCATCTCATTAAAACACCTTGTTATATTGGTACCATTGTATTTGGAGCATCTGACGTCACGTGTGTGTATATTGTATATGTTTTTGGATTAGTATGGATATTTTTTATTTCTCGATTTTGTTTTGTATTTTAAATATTTATATTTTTAGCTTTGGTAAAATTTAAACTTAATTTGCTTGGCTTTAAGCTTTTTAAGTTTTACTATAGTATGAAGCATTGAAAATTAAGAAATTACTCAATAATAATGAGTCCATTATTAATAATTAAACAAAACTATCTTACAGCCTCATTTAAAACATGTTTCCTTTAACCCCTCCTTCAATCTCTATCTCTTCCCCCACTCTTTACTAATCCATAGCCACGTCCCCACCACCACTGTGCCACTTATTCTGTATGTTCTTCCATAATTTTGTAATATTGTTCAGTATACACTTGGCCGAGAGTATACACGATGGAACGGTTGTTCCGAAACAGGTAGGCGTGTAAACTAAATGTGGTTAAAACAAAGTTTGAGTGTTTCATTTGTCTATAATTGTAGTTCAATATATATAAAAAAACTAGTATTAATAACAGAAATTAGAGTATTCATGAACAAACCATTTGTCAATATGGATATTTTGATAATTTTGATGGTCAATGCTATTATTATTCTTTGAGTTAAAATATCATTACGCGCCTGTCAGTTCAGATATTATTTGATTTTTTAGAAAGTTGGAAAATTCATGTTATACATCTAAATATATATTCACTTCTACCGGTACCGTGCAGTGCAGACACGTACAGCGGCAGACATGGCTCAGAAGGGAGTGTTCACATTGCACCGTCGTGAATGTGTTCATAGATAATGTAAGCTACTAATTTTGCGGTGCCTGCCACTTTACGTATCTGCACTGTGCGCTGCTGGTATATGTGAATCGAACTTAAGGCGTTCAAAAGTTATGTAATTTTCTAAAAGTTAGCAAGGTGTTTTAATTGAAAGTTTATTTCGTAGAATGACAACTTTTAAAATTAAATTCAATTATCTGCTTAGTATTTTTGAAAGTGTTACTTATCCCTTATGTATACTTCTTCATTAGTCGATTCCCCTCTAATTGCCAAGCCTCCTACCCCCTGGGCTATCAACCACCCTCGAAACTTAAACTTTACAACAAAATCTAAGCAAATTCTATTGCATATAAACTTTATTATTAACATTATTACCTACCATCGTTTTTTTTAAACTTACTATTCGTTATTTTTTAATTGCTTAATGTAGTCATCCGTTCTGGAACGAGGTGCCGATGTAGATGACAACGATGTATTTTAATTCTATACATCTAAAATTCTACTGACTTCAAAATTACATAGACATGCCCAAAGCTAGATCTAATCGTACCATTTTGACCCGGAGGCAAAGGTCACGTGACATCCATTTTAGCACCAGTCCGTGTCGCGCATTTTTCAATAAACTCCGCTATCATTAGCACGCTGTCCAATGATCATCGGGAGATTTTACGGAGTAATGCATTCATGTGCATTAAAATGGTATCAAAATAGAAGTGGTAGTGATAATAGTCACACATATTGTATTACATTCCACAGGAAATCGCTATTTTACTTAATTTCAAGGTTATTCAAAATAATTCTTAACCGTTTTGCGAAACAATCTTGTCAAACCAAAATGACGACGACGCAAAACCGTTCATGGAGTAGTTTCCTGCGGTAAGTTAATTAATAAACATTTCTAAAAGGGTCAAATTAAACACTCTAACAAAATATTCTGTTTATGTAAATGAGCCGAACCTTTTATATCTATTGCATTTTTACCTAAATTAGTAGTTTGGATTAGTTTTGCACATTTAAAAAAAGGACGAGTTGATCATTAGTAGATTTGCTTTTCGAAGAGTAAATATTAATACTTTGCGATGCATTGCGAGTTTACTGCAAAATGTCGGGATTTATTTATTGGCAAATCACTGAAAGGGACATGCTTCCAGGCTCACCCTGCTAAATTTGGCTTCTTCCCCTCACGCATAACAGCACCTCTGTTGATTTTCGTCTCTGTGCTGGCCAAGAAGCTTACAGCTCTACCACGGAGGTCAAGAATACTATCTATTGATCATATGAGCATCAACATTGCAAATATTACTTGACCTGCAACTTCCGTGGTCCATCCAACAGAATGTTTGCGCGATCGCGCTACTTAAATCCAAAGGGGCTTTCTAGAAATGAGGCCAGGTAGTTTTCGATGTCATTCCGTAGTAGAAATCCCACTACTTATGGCTTTTATATATTCCTTGAGGGTTGCCGTCTCCCATCTTATAGTGGGCGGGAGATATTCGAGAGGACAGGGAGGCATAGCAAAGAAGTTGAGGGAAGTGATCCGCTCTCCTTTCACATAGTTATGTTATTTTGTGCTCCATACTATTTTGGATGTGTTTTTTTTTAAAATAAAATTCAAATTATTGTAATTTTTATTTTTATTTAAGGAGATAATACAGATACGAACAGTAAAAAAACAATATACAATATCTGGAGAACTCGCCTGGATCCTAGCTATTTCTCACTGATTAATTAATGAATGTTGATGTATTTGCTGACTCCATTTATAAAGTAAAGCGTCATCTCTATAAGCAATTAGATGAATCCTACAATATATAGCATTGTAGCGTGGATAATGAAACGTTAATGATTTGTGTTGTATTATTGTTTTGGTTTTCTATTTTATATCACTGTTAAACGTTTGAAGAAGATTGTTAATTATATTATGCTTTATGATCTCTATACTTGCAATTTTTGATAGCTCTTTATATTTTTTTCTAAAATCCATGTAAAAGCCCAAATAGGCGTATATTCAAATAAATAAATAATAAATCACAATCATTAGCACTGGAATAAAATTTTTAGGGGATAGTGTCTGTGATAGTGGCAGCCTCGCGATCTTTACTAGTTCCAGTTAATCTTTCTAATAAAGGGTGGTGTAAAATCAAATTTGATTACATTCTGTTTTGATGAATCTAAGATACTAGCTAAACAGGTTTCAAATAAACAAGTAGTTCGTTTAGGATTTATTGCTTAATAATAAGGAACTCTAGTGAAAAATATAATAAACATATGTATTCATATAGATCACAAAACGGCGATTCTGAATATATAATCGTTATTATACGTAGAATTTATAAACCGATATTTAAAAGTGAATAAAAAATCATCTCATCAAAATACCTTGTTATGTTGGTACCTTTCAATTAGGAACATCTGACATCACGTGCGCATTCTGTTTGTAGATTTGTATGATAATTTTTATTTTTCATTTTGTTTTGTATTTTAAATGTGTTTTTTTGTTTGTTTTGTTTTAGCGATATTTAAATGTAATTTCGGTGACTTTAGGCGCTATAATTATTTTTTTAATATAAAACAAAGAAAACAATTATTAATGAAAGAAATTGGAGTATTCATGAGCAAACCAATTATCAATACTCATATTATGATAATGTTAATGTTCAATGCTATTATTATTCTTTAAGTTGAAGTTTCTTAAGAGGTACATAATTTTCTTACTGATGTTTAGTTTTGGTTTACCATGAACAGAATGTAAACTTATGTATGGTAAAGTTCATCCTTGTTTTGACATTTGACATTCTATCCCCAAAACTGATTAAAACCGACCGGCCATACATTTGGAGCGTTTCGGCGAGCTTTTAAAGATTGAAACTTTGAAAATTATTTTAACTATGAAAACTTACTTAAGAATAAAAAAAAAACTAAATATAGCGGTATTTATGTTTGATTTATGTTATTATTGAAAAAAAAATGGATTGGGGTTTCTTATTGTTTTCGTACAATTTGTTCATACCTATTGAATTTAAATATTTTCTAAGATACACAATATTTTATCGTAATAATTCAAAAAACAAACCTAAGCGGGAAGACTATAAAATATTAGATATTACCCCGTAAGAGTAGACGCCGACGCTTTCGATGATAAGAGGGCGTCGTTCGTCAAAATCCCTTTCCTGTTCCGGCGTCGCTCGCCGTGAAATTGAAAAAGGAATACGATACCAGCGCCCTCAACGAGCTGAGGTTGAACTGTAAAAAAAATCCGAATCTCTTTGAGACACCTTATATATAAATTACAATTTGGCTGGATTTTAAAAGGGGTTCGTCGGAATGATATTATATGTCCGAAGTATTTTTGGATTTCTATTTGAATGCCGATTTAATTAAGATATTATAAGTTACACTGCACTGTAAAGTATACTTTTGGTTCTTTATTAAATCACACACCCAGATCCAGTAGCTCAATGGGAAACAATAACTGCTTCATTTTTAAAGAAGAGTGACAAATATTCCCGGGTTACGAATAACCTGACAATATTTAAATTCTTCCTTCCATTATTATAAGCGTAAAATGTTGCTTGTCCAATCATGGAGGACTTAGCTATAGCTTGATCACAAGCAGAATCGGCGGGACTTGTTAGTATTTCACTAACTCTCGTAGGTGACATTTCTGTGTTGGAACATGATAAAACCCGTTTTACACGTACAAAATTTGAACACATTGCAATTAGAATGTGAGGCAATCTGTGAAGCAACTATTCGTGGATTAACTTTAACTCCTAAAAGGGAAACAATTTCCAAATAAGAAGGAAATTATTGTTGATGATTTTTGGCTGAGAAAAAATTCGACATTAATAAAAAACTCCATGTGATCTTAAATGAATGCATAATTTCAGTTAACCGCAGGGAGTAGGCAAGGAAACTTCCCACAAAACTGGGCTTACGTTGGAAAAAAAAATCAATTAAGACACTGAATACTAATTGAGAGAAAAAATACAGGATTTTCTTTGAGAGATTATGTTTTAGTATTTGTTTAAAAATAAAGAGTGAATGGCGGTTCATTATATATGAAGATAATAATGAAAAATATATATTCTCAAGGTTTGTAAGGTTTACGTATTTATTTACAAAATAAATTTCAATAGGGATGATAATTACGAAGAGTATGTAAAACAGTCCCTTTCCGCACCCCACTTCGTTCCGGACGGCACAAGGGAATGGTTTTTTGTTTGTGGTTGAACTATAATAGTGGAGGATTGAACCCGAGAAGTCTGTACTGGAAACCCGACGCATTTGACCAATTGGCTGATAACTAGTCATTATTTAATGAGCGATAGGTGGTTTGACATCAGAAGATTTCTCTACCTGATAATTTAGAATTCTATTTTAAGCATCTTCGTGTATATTTACTTTAGATATACAATTATTGAATATTCGTTCAAAATGTTGTCTCAAAGAATTTTTACGTGCCGTTTGTGCATTTAGATCGTTTGTGCTTTCTGGCTATTGTTTGGTGTTTCCTGAAATGTACCAGAGATGGCGGCATAATGATGCCTTTTGAAATAAATAAATTTCTTAAATTAAATGGTTCTCTGAAATAGTGCAACGTTATTATTCACAAATTGTCCATAATAAAGATCAGAAGATATTTTAGTTAATATTTCAAGTTGGGACTCAGTTGAAAAACTCAAAATTTTAAAAAAGAAAAATGCTTCCAGGTTCAAAAAAATAAATAAAAAATATTTGCATGTGCAGAAATAAAAGAATGGGTTCTAGGTTATTAGTTTAGGATTTTTCTCTCTTAAAAAACCCAAACTAAGAACCTAACAACCTATGTTTTAAATATCCAACATAGGCAGTTGGCATTTTTGACAAATGTCATATCATATCAATATTTAATATTGCGTCAATTCTTCGTCAATATTTACACGTTTTTTTTAATTAAGAAAGTAAGAAATTAAGTGCATTATTTTGTATTTCCGCATATGCAAATATTTTTTATTTATTTTTATGAATCTAATTGCTTTTTTTATTTTAAATATGAGCTTTCTGCCGAGTCCCAACTGGAAATATTGACCGATATTTTCGCCTAATTATTGCTCTCTCTAAATTAAAAGGAATTTTACTGGATTTTCTCACAACATCGCAGTTTTTTTGTGCATTAATAATCAGTGCGCGTGTTATTTTTTCATTGAGAAAAAGTGCATGATTATGTACGTGTGATTGGAACTCCTGCCTCGATTGACCAGATGATACGTTGATAAAGTCGGCCACGATTATATGGATGATGCTTCGATCAAATGTTAGAAAGTGTTTTATGTTGGGCATATTATCATAAATTTGTAAATGGTATGATTTTTTTTTAAATGTGTTGGCTATTTACACGCCATACCATATTTTTGATCCTTTCTGAGCTAGGATATAATTCTGGCATAGTTAATAGTAATATATGGGTAAATTCGAAGAGTTACGTAATTTTGGTAAAATTCTCGACATACCTACTTTTAATTGGTGTTGGCTATTTACACGCTACACCAATAGACGCTATAGTTACTGCGTCACATCAGTTACACGTCATTGTGGTTGCTTACCGAGGTGAGAAGGGGAGTGTTTTACTGAATAACAATTACTCATTTTCGATTTGATATAAGTAGTCTTCAGAGGAATGATTGAAACGGTTTGAAATAACAAGGGTGGTTTACAACTTAAATTATCTAACCTACAACTTATAACTTAAATCTTACAGATAAGACTTATCACTAGTGACTTACGTCTAATGGCCATTCTACACAATCTCACTGAGCAACTGTTGACCCGAAATTTTGCCTCAACACTGTTAAAATGCACAAATACGCTCTTCCCAATGAAATTCTCACTCAAATTTACGATACAACTCAAATCAACTTAGGATACCGATTTTTGTGGATTAAGTTCCCCACAATAGTGACAAAAAGTATAGACAGGGTGAAAAAATCTCACCGAATTGTTTTTATTGGTTACCGATCTATTTTATGCGATTCAAATATTGAATGAAAAAGATTTATATCCGTTTTCGAATATCAAAACATGTTTTTTGTATGTTTTAAATAAAGTCGAAGAAAACCTAACTTATTTTGCTTGGTTTAAGCTCCATTTTGATATTTTTTTAACTGAGGAGAAACGTTAAATGTACGAAACGAACGATGTGCTTTTGCTGCAATACCAAAAGTCAAGATAACACTTTATTTTCAAAGTATTTTTGATACATACGTTTGTGAAGTATAAAATGTTGGTTTATGTATTAGTTTTTAAAATAAATTATGTGTATTCATAATAAATGGAATATTGACTCATCTTTGTTAATCTGAAATTGAATGTTTTTATTTTGACGTTATTTTAGTATCTTAAAAGTGGGCGGGCACTATTTTATTGTCTGAAAAAGTGGGCTGCCACATCCATAGACAATTAAAAATAAAAATGCTTGGAAACGGGCTCACATAGTGAATGCTCAACAAAACACTTGGCTGATCGGTGCCACAGAAGTGGGTTATTAAACGAAACTGCCATGTGACTTAAGCTATAGCTAAAAAATTAAAGTTCGAGACTTACATCAACAAATTACATTTACAAATATCGAGATTTTATGATTATTATTCCTGATATCTAACTTAACTACGACAATAAAGGCCTTTTCCTAATTTGCTATCTACATATTAACGCTGTATCGGTGACCGGTGATGAAAGAATTACAATTTAATTCAAGTTCACCTGATATTATTCCTTCCACCCTCTAACTTCATACTCCCGGAGAATCCGCCACAAAAGCACAGGTAATACATTTCCAGACAAAGCGAGTACCTACAACGCGGGATTATGTTTGTTGTGATGTAAGTTTTCCGCTACCTTATCTCACTACATTCAAGAGAAGAAGAGAACTGCAAGGTTGCACAAAACGTTAACTCGAGAAAGGAGAACTACAGGATGAAAAAGAACAACCAAATTTTGGTATTCCGTTAAAATATCAATAGGCATAATTAATTAATATACTTTTAGTCATTGAAGTAAATATTGACAACTCCCAAATCGACACACGAAACCGAAAAGACACAGAAAAGAAAAATATAACGGTAGCATTTGGAATTCGAACCCAGGACTTCATGGTCTATCCGGGACCTGCCAACTGAGCTACGGCCACCCCGTTAAAACTGTTAATATCACCCTCAATTAATTTTTTAAAAATGAGTGCTACCTTTTTATAACTACAAGATTCTGCAGGATTTTTTTGTATTGTTAAATAGTGTCTCGGATTATTTTTATTCATATGAGACTTGACTTTTTCTACAAGTCTAGAATTAATACGATTTTTTTTTGGAAAAAACAAATTGTGGCTTATAAACCTCATTGTAATATAATAAAATATGTTACCATGAGGTTTATAAGTTTCAATAAATTAAAAAAAAATGTATGTACATATATATATTATTAATTGCTTAATTCGTAGAACTCCGTTAAATTCTTTTTTAAATTTAAAGTATTTTAGTTTTCTATTATATGAAGTAAGTTTTTCATGACATAAAAAATAGCTTTGAAAGACTTTCGTAAGATTTACGGAGAACGTTCTTTCAGAGTATTTTGCCGTAGGTAATGCTTTGAATATACACAGTGCATGGTCATTGTCAACCGAAAGTACGATGAACATCATTAAGTAATAAAGGATGGTGAAATCTTGGAAAAGGTAAATATGATTTTTTATAGTAACTCCACACAGGAGGCCCTGAGGGAAATAATTTCCCTCAAGGACAATATCATCTTTGGGGATGCTGTGTGGAGGGTCTTTTATAGGACAGGAAGGACAAATGTCAAACATATGAAAACGTTTGGCGCGAGTTTGGCGTATTTCCCGACTTTTCACTATGCCGAAGGGATCAGTGACGCTAGTTCCTCCGAGCATCTTCCATCAAAATAACGGTAGAACAAGGACAGCAGTCCCACCTGACGTCTGTGCGCCAAAGATTGCAATCATAGGCGAATCTATCAAACGGACGGCCCATTACTGCACAGAGTCAAGGGTTTTTTTTCAGATATTTTGGGGCTCCAAAGAAAAAGTACTTGAGAATAATATTAGAAACAGAGATGTCCTTTGAAGAAAATGCCGATCTCATTGCAAAAAAAATGTCTAAAAATGTGTCTTTCCTTGGAAGAATTAGGATAAATTTCGATAAAAAAACAGGTATTAATTCATAAAATAATTGTTGCTCCAAACATAGACTACTGTTCTAGTGTTTTCTATCTAAGCAATAAAGGTAGCGTAAAAAACTGTAAATAATCCAGAATGGAGCAATGAGATAATTTTTTAAGTCGTAATAAATATAAGTCAATAGAGAAAATGCTTACGGAATTATATATATGATGAGTGTCAAACAAAGAATTTTGTATCATGTTTTATTAACAAAGTTTTTAACAATTTACACCCGTCTCACTATATAGGCCGCTCTCTGACGGTCCGGTAAGGAATCGACATAATCCGGGTGCAGTAAATGCAGGAAATGCTTCGCAATGTCTCGCTCCGTGGACTCTCTGACGGGTCTGCAGTGATTTAGCCGCCAGTAAACTTTACTTCATAAAACCGCGCCCATCACTTCCGTGGTAATACGATCCCTGTTCATAATAAATGTTATATGAAAAATAAAGATATTGCATACTTGATCATTGTATTATTAGTTAGGAAATCGGATTGTATTCATTTTCGTATTTGAATTGACGATGCTTGTGACAGTTGTGACGCATTTGTAATGTTATATTACCAACTCAATTATTGGATAAATAAATGATGTTCCTATCCCCCCCGAGTCGTGAGCTGGCACCAATTGAAATATGTAGCGCAATGCGCTATCGGTATCACGCATGAGGTTTATGTCGATTAGTTACCGGACCCTCAGAGAGTGGACTTAGAGACACACTATAGTATAATAAAGACTTCCGCAAACACCATAAAAGGCAGGAAGAAGATATTATACTAAAAAAATAAACAAATCACATTGTTTGCTGTATAAAATCGTTAAAATGTGTAGCTTAGTTCCTAGAAAAATAAAAAAAAACGTACAAAGATGAAGCATATTTTTTATTTACGGTAACTCCACACAGGAGACCCCGAAGGAAATAATTTCCCTCAAGGCCTATATCATCTTTGGGGATGCTGTGTGGAGGGTCATAAATTTAGAGTATAAAATTTATGGAATAATTATTACAAATAAGAAATGTGTAAACGTAAAAAAATAATTAAGTTTTTGTTAGACCACGAGAAGTAGAACTATTTTAAGTTTAATAAATTATAAATAATATTGGAATGACTTCTAGAAATTTCACCATTAGAGTTAAGGAACACTTAGAGTGTTTAAATAATAATTATTATTTTGAATTTGCAAATCATGTTTTAGAAACCAATCATAATTTTGGTATAAATAAAGGTTTCATAATTTTACATGCAAAACACAACCGGTTTACAATTAAAAAATTATTTTAGAAATCAGAAAAACCGTTAATAGGGAATTTAATTTAATGAAATACCCATAAATCAAATTTATTTTCAAATTAATATTAAAAATAATTTCTAATATAAATTTGTTATTCAATGTTTTATAATAATTTTTGATTAATTACTTACTTGCTTTAATCAATTTTTGTTTATGTTTATAATTTGTCCGCTCTTACATTATTGTGTTCTATGTTTATCATTTGTCTATACTTGACATTATTATTTTTAGTATTCTATACATTCCTGATAAATAAAGTATCGCTTTCGAAACATGCGTATTAATAAAGCGGTGAATACAAAATAATTTTAAATTCCTTTATTTATAAAGTATCCTTCCACCGGGACTAGGGCGAAAACAACAAGGGTTTAGCTTAAATCTTATCATAAATAATAAAATAAATCCCTTTCTGCTGAATATAAAACCGTAGTATTATTTCACAAATCTACTTACGTGTAGGTTGATATTTGTCTACCAGTTTATCCCCCAAATCTGAACCTTTCCACAGCATGACATTTGGCGATATCCTAAGCAGGTATATAAATACAAGATTACGTCAATATTACGAAGCTGTGTGCCAAGTAGCCAAGAATATATAAATAAGCAGCTGATGTGTACCCGGCATTGCTCGGTTATTTTTTTAGAATAAATTTATGAAATTGTGAATTCTTGCTTGTCCTTTTGGGGCCATAATTGAATTGAGAGTAAAAGTAATGTCCTGTGACGACTATTAATATCGCTAAATAAAGAAACAAAGAAACGTACATTTAAAATTTTTATTTTATTCTAAAAATTTATTTTTTGAAAACATATCTAAATAATAAAGATCTTAAGTAAGTATCTACTCATGTTTTCAATTTTGAAAACGTTCTAATAATGATTATTGGATGATGTGTAGCGCCGTTTTTGTGAAAAATCACCTCAAGGGCGTTTTCTACCCAAACGAACCTTCTTCTTTTGAATATGTAATCTGTGGCTAACCAAAGTGTTATATTTATGGCCTAAACTCAATACAACATGGGGGGGTCATTGTTTTCATACTAATTTTAAAACGTTATAGGAACAGTTTTACACCTCTTTTTTTTCCCCTGTATCATGCACTATATCATGAATTATTCAATTTTATACATTTTTAAGTCATCCGAAATATAAAAAGTGGTTGATTTTTTTTTTGTCATAATGTCATGCACTCATATTATATTATATTATGCACTTATATATTATGTACCATGTAGATCAGGCTATTACTATATTTATTTAAAAAAAGTAATATCTGCAAAATAAAAACCTTTCCCTGTACAACTTCTCTGTGTCATGCACTTATACACTATTATACATGCATATATATCATAAATGTTTTACATTTATATACCTACTATGTATTATGTTCTTTTTTTGTTAACTTAAAATTTATTTTTTTTGTACACGGTCATTTAAAAAATATGTAAAAGCCTGGAGCAACATAATATTAGATTTCATTCAAGCTACTCTCTAAACCTTCCCGGCACTTAATATAATTATAGGAACAAACTGTGCTATTTTAAAGGAAACCGATCGAGAAATATTTGAGAAAATCTAAGAGAGGCAGAAAAAGATTCATTTTTATATAGAGATTTTAAACACAGTTTTGAAATAACCATCTAGCTTTGCAGCGCGTTTTTGATGTGATGCGTCATAAAAAGGCAAGTTTTTTTGCGTCATAAAAAGACAGTAATTAATAAAGCAATATACATTAACTTGAGAATTCTTCTGTATCCTAAGTATTTTTCATAGATTAAGAGGAACGGCTGCGCGGCCTGTTTCAAACAAAACTTAATTTTGGATTGGAATCCAAAATACTCTAACCTAATGATTTTTTTTCATCAAAGTATAGTAAATATCTAGTACGGATTAGAACTAATTCATTAATATTTGTTTTACATTATGAAATATAGGGCATTAGAGGAATTGATTTTTTGCGATTTTATAGGCACCTTTAACAATTATTTGGGGGCTAGCGGTGGGGCAAAAAAAAAATTTTACCCCGTCTGCTTTGAAAATATAATAAAATATAAAATAAAAAATACATTAAAATAAACATTATGGTGGACTTTCTATTAAATTAAAAACGACCAATTTACGTTGATACACAAATTTGCCTTATACAATTTAAAACATCGACCGGAAAAAAGTTTTTTTTTTTAATATTTTGTTTTTATATTTTTATTTACGTAATTATATTTACATAACAAATACGATTATATTTTTAAATATGATAAACCCTCTAAAATCACTATTTTTTATTTATTTTGATGGCGTACTGCATATTTTAAAAGAAAAATA
Source organism: Halesus radiatus (assembly GCA_022606495.2). Lineage (NCBI taxonomy): Eukaryota > Metazoa > Arthropoda > Insecta > Trichoptera > Limnephilidae > Halesus > Halesus radiatus. The sequence goes on along the minus strand of JAHDVE020010746.1, from coordinate 22,262 downwards.
AGTAAAATGCATCTCATACGTACTAGATATTTATTTAACTTTTAATTAAAAAAATATATCATTCAGTTTGTATGGGTATTTTGGCCTCAAATCCAAATTAAGTTATGTATGAAACAGGCAGCGGAGCCGTTCCTCTTAACATTAGTAGCAGATAAATAAACACTGAATAATATAATATTAACAAATCTCAACTGAAACGTAAAACAGTCCAAAAATAAAAAGCTATCCGTCACATCTGGGAATTGAACGCAGGACCCCTGTCGTACTGAATACTTGAGATTTGTAAATAATATTATCTTCAATGATTAAAAATATAACAAAGAGGTTTATAAGCTTCAATAAGTTATTCCAATAAATTGAAATAAACATTTTTTACAACTATTTTTTAGACAAATTTAAGGGCGAAAATAAATTAATTAAATTCGGAATTACATAGAAAAAAATAGAGAGAAAGTGCTTAAAGTCTAAACGAATTACCAGAATAAATATATTTTTAAAAGAATTTAAAGGAAACAAAATTTAAAAAAAATATTGTTACACATAGAAATGATAAATGTACAAAATATTTGAATACTGTTCGTTGAAGTTTTATTTAATTTGATTTAAATATGGAAATGGCTTTAATGTATCTATTAAAAGTACCGCACGTGTCAAAGAATATTTCTGAATCCATCAGTTTAATTTTGATTGAAGATCTCGCGCATTCTTCCGATAGAAAATTAGTAGTTGAAATATAAACTCCGCACCAAAACTTATAAATATGAATATACTAACTAAATATATGTAATAAAGTTATGAAGTTAAACTATGGGCTAACATCAATACAATATGGCGGGTTCAATGTTTTTCGTACTAATTTTATAACGTTATAGCAACATTGAATGAACGAAGAAAGGAATGTAAGAAAAATATATGCCGCGAATTTGAATAGAAGAAGTAGCCGGGAAGATATGGCACGATCAAGTGTATCAAATACTTGAGTCGGGCTATGTCAGAAGTCGGAATAATAGAGAAGAATGTACGAGACGATGTATGAATGTGAATCAAGCGAGAAGTGTATGCCAAGATAGAGTTGTTTGGCGGTCCGTTCTTTTTGCATACCAGTGAGGGAAACGGTGTGATGGTTAGTTGGTTACAAAACAAAAAAAAAACTTCTGGTGAAAATAAAATACCGAAATTCTTTCTCGAGTAGATAATAAATTTCAGTGACCTGTCTGGGGCCTGGGAGTCGAAAGGTCTTTCGTAAATTGGTGACATTGGGTTTCTATGAAAATGATTGATTACATTTGCTCTTCTGTTCAGTGACCGTATCTTTTATAATTGACTTATATTTTGAAATAAAACAATTTAGTTTCTACCTTATACCTTTATGCATAACGTGAAGGAATCACAACAATCAGTGTCGCGCATTGTCCAATGACCAAAGGTAGGCTGTCTGTATGCTCGTTTATCAATAACTGTGTAGTTTTTTCATTTTATTTTTTCTTTTCGTAAGTTTGGTAAAGAGTTTACATATTTTTATTTACCAAACTAGAAACATGCCCATATTATGGTAGTCAAAGTTTGTTGTATATAATATTGTTGTATACTTACAAGTAAAGAAATAAAAAAAATTAACATCAAATAAATAGAAATAGAAACAGAAGCATTTTAAAAACAGTATAAAGTAACATGTTGAAAGGAAGGGTAAAAGTAGATATTTAGTGAATACCATATATAAGAAAAATCAAATAAAATAAGATAGGAAAAAAATCATAACTCCTTTACGTATACATGTATATATATATTTTAGTTTAAAAAATATTATCAAATTGCTGATATCACATGATTGTTATTGCCAACTGAAGAGATTTTTCGCATTAAAAAACTATTATATTTTAATTTCTCTTTATGGTTCGTCGTTTTTCCTAGGGTAGGCACAGCTTTTCAGCCTTCGCGGACGCACGCCACTGACAACAACCCAACCGATTTCTAACAGCATATAAATCTACATCACCCAAATCATGAAGAAGGTGTTATAATACTGTCATAAGCAAAAAAGCATCGTAGCGCACATAAAAATAATGATGAAACCATCAATAAAAAAATCTTCCAAACGTATTGTCGATGCCCGGGCTGTAGGGACTTGCTGACAGCCGTCACAAAAATGGCTTGAGATTGGCGTTTTTTTTTCTACGTAACAACGTAAGGGGAATTTTTATTCCTCGCAGAATATTTATTTATTTCATTTTTGCATATTACAAACAAATTACTGGACATGTAACATTTAAAAAAAAAAACATCGATGGCACAATCACATGAAAGAAAGCCAATATAATATGATAATTATTTTGTCAGTAAAGTTGCGGTAATTAATAGGGGTACCAACACATGGCACTAATTTCTACATTTGTAGCGAAAGGCACGGCCTTTTTCGACACTAGCGCAAAGGAGTCTTTCCTTTAATGCGCATTGCGCGTTTGGAATACAGTCTACATTCGAATATGACCTGCGCGTCATTTAGCATACTTAGTTACTGCTTTAGAAGTATTATACCATAGTAGGGCATTCGGTCGAAATTTCGCGCGAATTTTCTGAAGTGTTGATTGATTTCTTACAATGTTTTGTATAAACCACTAATTAATATATAAATATCAATATGTTTCGGAAGCTAAGCTTTCCTCCTCAGGATAAAAAGTATTCTAAAAAATAATGACAAGAATAGAGAAATAATAAACATAGAAAAATAATAACGTAGGAATTGACAAGTAAAAAACATTAATAAAAATTAACAATAGTTGATGAAAGTAGGTAAGTAAATAATTAATATGGAATAAAAATAGTAAATTATTATTACTATAATTTTTATTGATAATATTCTAAATACAGGCATTAATGTGAAAATAAATTTAGGAGATAGCTATTAAAAATATGTATTCAATTAATAATAATATTTAATTGTAGTACAAAAATTTAAAGCTAATGATGTCTTTCCAAAGTATGGTTGGCAAATTCATAATAAAAATAATTATTTAAACACTTAAGGTACTCCTTAACTCAAAGTATTCAAATTTATTTAGTCTTTCCTAAAAAAAAAATTTGCAATCCTTAAAAATTATTTTATAGACCCCCGATTTATTAAAAAAATATCATATTTATCGTTGTTATTTAAAATTTATTATTAATAGAAATATTAATTGGGATGTTCTTATAAATAAATTTGAAGAATGATTATATAAAAATAATATTTTTCTTCACTTCTTCCCAACGTCAATTACATATACACATATGTATATAAATATACATATGTGTATATTTTTTCCGAGTGAACTTATAATATACACCTAAAATTAGTTTATAATAAAGTGTATTTTGAGTTTTTCATAAGAATTTCAAATTTACATAAAATGTTTCGACCCCCAGACCCCAGACAGGCCAGTAAAATTGATAATCGATTCAAGACAGTTCGTCTATAGGTATTTGAAAATGTTGGATCCAATTCAGCAGAAGCAAGGAAAAATTGAGCTTACTTTGGACACGAATATATGCTAACAAGACACCTCTATCGGTTTATGAGCTCAGTGAACGCGATGACTAAAGAAAGCAATAGGCTAAAAGCTGAGTGTATAGACCACAGACAACAGCCGTGTTGGGTGTTAGGGTAACTACCAACACTAACAATGGCGGCCATGCGCCCCAACATCTGTTCCAGGAGCGGGAAAGTATTTGAACACGCTCCGAGTCGCTGGTTGGCAGAGCCCTAACGACGGAGAGGTTCCTGAATTTTAAGCGGTGTACTCAAAGCCGCCGTGTTATGGAACAAAATAACAAGAAAACTCGTTCTGACTATTGTGTTTTGAAAGGCATTTATTGCGGTGCTTGAGTCCTCACAAACGTGGGACCTAATGTAATTTATTCGAATTCGATTTTTTTACCACAAAAATTACAAACATGCATCTCTATTTTAATAAGTCGAACATAAAGCCACGATTTCTTGGTCAAAAATAACAGTATTTTGAAAGTCAAGTGGGTAATTAGTGTTTGCTTGAGTGAAATCAATAATTTTAATATATTATTATTGTTGTATTTCAGATGACAGTCTAGCAAATAAAACAGAATTAATTTATCAAAACGATAGAATTATCAAAGCGTCAAAAATAGTAACCAAATGGCGCTATAATGCATGTCTAACTAACTAACTAACTAACTAACCATCACGCCGTTTCCCCGCAGAGAGGACGGACCGCCAAACAACTCGATCTCGGCACACACTTCTTGCTTCATTCACTTTCATACAACATCTCATACATTCTTTTCTGTTAGTCCAACTTCTGACATGGCCCGACTCAAGTATTTGATTTACTTGATCGTGCCATATCTTCCTCGGTCGTCCCCGGCTTCTTCTTCCATACACAGTGGCGTCATATATTCTCTTTTCTTCGTTTATTCGCTCTACATGCCCAAACTATCTAAGCGTCCCTTTCTTAATCTTGCTCACTACACTTACATCAAGTAATAATAACACAAAACTTAAATGATAAATAACTACAGACGTAGTGCACGTAATACAATATCAAAAATGTTGTCTCTAGTCTAGTCTCAAATGATTATTATATGATAAATTTATGTAATTATCATACTAATATTTCAGTAAAAGTTTGACTAAGATACTACATATAAAAGACACGAGTGTATACGTATGCATATAGAAAGAAATGGTCTTAGATTAAATTTAATAAGACCACTAGAGATCAACAAACGAACTAATGATCCCATTGGAATGGTAATAAATAAAATAAAATAAATTTTCCATTCACCACTTCTTAGCATTTTCATAAAATCAAAACAATATAATGATTAATAAATTAATTAAAAATTACTTTGTAATCACCACTTTTTAATATATACATATCAACATCTTTCGAGAGCGACGCTTTCCTTATCGGAACATACAGAATACTAAGGAATATAATATTAAGTATTCTGTATGTCCTGATGAGGAAAGCTTCGCTTTCGAAACATGTTGATATGTATATATAAAAAAAGTGGTGATTGCAAAGTAATTTTTATTTAATTTGTTAATAATGACGCCACAAAGTGAATACCAATTTACAATACTATAATTCTTTAAAATATTTCACGGATTTACAACACGCATTTAAATTCATTGCCTTAATAGCATTCACGCAATTATAAAACAATTAATAAAAACCTGCAATTATTAAAAGCGGGAAACCAGATTTCAACTGTAAGTACATTACAGAATAGAGTATTTTAATTATCACAATTATTTATGAGTAAATCGGGGTTTACCGAAAATATTATTAAATCATTTTAAACATTACAAAAATTGAAATTGGGTCAATTTAATCATGTAAGTAAGTCGTCGCAATGTTGCCTAACTAAAGTTTGAAATAGCTGTCACAATAATATAAACTGCAATACTTGCAGAATTTCATAATAACATTATTAATTTATTCAATAATTGTGTAATTACTATTTGGCGTCATTAAATAAATAAATATCAACATCTTTCGGAAGCGAAGCTTTCCTCGTCAGGATACACAGCATACTGAATTATTATAATATTAAACAGTGGCGTAAACAAAGTATTTCATGATAATTTTTTTAACATTATTAAATTTATTTTTTTTAAACAAAAAAAAAAGATTTCTAAGAATTAAACACAATAACAAGTAATGTGAGAATTAATTTCTTCCAAATTTTTTTTCTAGAAAACATGAATGTGAACGGATTTAAAACGATCGACGTAGGTATTTGAGAATTTTCTTCATTGCGGAAATTTAAATTCTACTAGAACAATATTACTAGAATTTCAGAACAGCCCCTAGTCGTGAAACGCCTGAATTGGATTGGGTTGGAGTTGAAGTGTATGGCTTAATGTAGTTTCTGAAAGAAGGAAGTGGGGAATGTCGGGGACGTTTTTTTATTCTTGTATGTAGATTTTATTATTCTCCTTCTGCCGTTTGATGATCAGAAATGGTTTTTATTCCACATAAGGTCATTTCATTCGAAGGGTTCATTGGGGCGATAATGTGGAAGCGTCTTTATAGAAAACTAAATTGTTTTTCTTTATGCGTAAGTGTATTCTAAAAATACGAATAACATATCCGAAATAAAAGTTAAAAAACGTTATCACGGCGGTCACATGTCATTTTATTCACTACCAATCACCATCAAACTCACGTTTCGAGTTTTGGAATTAAAAAAAAATAAACATAATCTAACGCCCTTCGTGACAGAGCAGTAAGCTCCGTGGCTCCGGATAAATGGTATCATTGTCACGGGTAAATAACATAAATTAATTAATGCGGATTTTTTCATGCTTTTAAAAGTTCATCTCCACTCAATTCTAATAGCGATTCCCTAATCTGCTCTATCAGAGACCTCCTATATTCCATTTTACTATCACATGCGTCAGCGGTCCTGGCCTGAATTCCGGGACACCTAGGTATTCCTGGAAACGAAATAGCGGATTCCATTGCTAAGGAAGCCACTGTTCACGGTCCGTTAAATGATATTCCTGTTCCAGTTAGAGACTATTTCCCTATTCTAAAAAGTAAATATAAACTCCAATAGTCTTCTGAATGGAAAATAGTTTCTTTAACAAAAAAGTCATCGGTACTCATTAATACAACCTTTTATTCCTGTCAAGCCCTGGTTTCATAAATACACTTGCATGCCAAAAAAGTATATTTCTTCCATAACTCGAATGATATTTTTATAAATTGTTTCCCCCGTATTTTATAAATGTAAAAAAACTTTACAGAATAGAGAATTTTATTATTTTCTAACTAAATCGGTCTTACCGATAATAAATCATTATTTTTAACCCGTCCAAATAAAAATTGGGTGGGAGTAAATAAAATCATATAAATAAGTCGTCATAATGTGGATTAACCGCAGTTTCAAAATGGGCTTGAACGCCGAAACAGCTGTTACAATAATAAAAACTAAAAACAGTTGGAGAACTTAAAAATAACATTATTAAGTTTGATACATAAAATTTAAAAAAAAAAAAATGGAGTTCCACAAAAATATTTAATGTACAGTCTCACAAAAATTCCCAAATTGGGACATCACAGTCACAAGAAGCTTCGGGAAATTGACACTGCTGAAATAATTGCACAAAGTTTTGATAAGAGTATCGACACAACGTTGTCGTAAAGCTATTTTATTTTAGGCGACAATTTATGTTTCGAAATTGTATTCAATAAATACAATTCATTGGAAGCTTTGATAAAATATTAAATTCAGTTGCATGGCGCTGTCGCTGAGCATGTTATTGCAATATCACTGCAGAGCATGGGTTATAAATGTACGCAAGGGATTTATGCCTTATAAAATGGAAATTTTTCAAATGCATTTCTATAGCACAGGTAAAATAGCTTGATATTAGTCATGTAGGTTGATTTCCTTTTCATTTGCACCGTTTTAGTTTCAAACTCCCATTAATACCGGTCATATTAGGATACATACAGTCTGACATTTAATAGTAGGCAAAAAATGAGAGCGCTGCGATCGTTTAAAATGTTTTAAATGGTATCAATAAGACGGCTCATAGGAAAACGATTGTAATTTTAAAAAAGCACAATGGTCCAAGTGAATATTGTTTACTTTAACCAAACGGTTTTCAGAAATTAGTGGTACATTCCGAAAGGAGATGATTTTTAATTTAGTTAAATTTTTTTCACAATTTAACGCTTTACAAGGAACATAATTAAATGGAAAACTGTTCTTTAGAATTTCTTAAAACCATGAATCGAAATAGTTAGATGTTAGATAAATAGAAAACAAAATCAAATTAACAGATCAAAATTATAAATAACAATTTAAAATACGTGAATAAATGAATTATGATGTTTTGCATTGTTTCTTTTAATACAAACTGTCAAATACAAATACGTGAAAACATTTAAAAAAAAACAAAGTGAGTAGCTTTGTTTCTCTGTAGAAATGACAAGTTGTCGTTTTATAGTTATATATAAAAATAATAAATAGCTACAATTAAATGCCAATTTTTTTATTTACCCCCATTACAGGCTTTTACATGGACATTTACAAATAATATTGAAAAGGTATATATGTATTATAATAGATAATATAAAGAGAAACAACATTATTTGATCTTTTTATCCAGAGTTAAATAGTTTCAAATATCCTAGCTCTACTCAAATAGAAAAATCGTGCTAATGCATGCTTATTCTGTAACATTGATGTACCAAATATGTCAACAACATCGAATTATTTGTTCGCCAGATGTTGAATCCGTCGCATAGGGGAATAATATTGCGACGCTGAAGTTGAATTGTCACAATAAAACGTTAGGTTAGGTTAGGTTAGGTTAGGTTAGGTACTGTCTTGTCCTACCATTTTATTAAATGAAGTTATATGCATCATGTCAATATATTACACTGGGTGAGGCGACCTGCTAGTAGCCGAGTAATTTAATGTTTTAATATTGTCTTTCAATTTTTGGAATTATAAAAATCTGATAGGTAAATCTTGTAATTATGATTAAAGAGTACCAGCCAAAAACATACGGTAATTAATTAATGGAAAATGAAATTGATAGTTCTTAGAAATAGACGTATTTAAAAAAAATTATTTATGTACATATTTTTTTATTAATTTACATTTTAAAAAAATACATATATCGCGGAAAAGTCCGGATAAACTATTTTATTGTAGTTTCTATAAAGGGAGTTTGTTATTCAAAACTCAACATTTACAGTTAACATTAAGTTATGATATCGATAAGCATGTCGGGACGGATTGGGGTAGCCGTAGTTCAGTGGATTAGAGCGCAACGTCTATAATAACAGATACACTATGTAGTATATCTGTTATTTTACAATTATATTAGGTTAGTTAGTATACAGCGCACTTGAGGTGAACCTTCACAAAACCGGGCTATAGAAATTTACTCTTATTATTATGAGGTCCCGGATAGACCATTAGGTCCTCGTCTCCTTTTTTCTTTTCTGTGTCTTTTCGGTTTCATGTTTCATTCTAGAGTTGGTAATATTATTTTTAATGATTAAAAAATATTGTATTTATTTATTCATTGATTTTTTGCCACATAACTGTAAAAATAGGCACAGATAATGAAAGAAACTTATGCTTCCCGATACCCCTACAAATGTGAAGGTCAATATTTATGAGTTTGACATCGCTTTTCTCGAGTCTCGGGGGAATCCCGGTTGACGCGTTGTTTTTTATTTCTAGTCAAGTCTCATTTATATTGAATTACAATAGAATATCAATACTAAATTCTATTTTTTCTCTGGATGAAGTTTAAAAAAATAAATAATTTTAAACATATGAAAATAGTTATTTATAAAAAATAAAAAAATGCCATTACTATTGTATAGAGCTAATACTTCTTGAAAATAAAAATAAAATAAATTCAATTAGTACAACACCACTTTATTAATTGTTTTTGTGTTTAATCGGAAGAACTCCATTTAATTTAATTTTTTTTAAATTCAATGTAAATCAAATTTAATAATTTTTTATTTGTTTATTTATTTAAATTTTTATTTTATTTTTTTATTTATCAGATTATTATTAAGTTCTGCAAGTAATTTTAGTATTTATTATTGTGACAGCTGTTTCGGCGTTCAAGACCATTTTCAAACTGCGGTTAATCCACATTGTGACGACTTATTTATTAGATTTTATTTACTCCAACCCAATTTGGACCGATTTTTAAAAATACTGATTCATTATTGGTAAAACCGATTTAATTAGAAAATAATTAAAGTTCTCTATCCTGTAAGGTTTTTACATTTATAATGTGTTTTAACTGCATTGAAATGTTTCCTTAATTGATTTATTTAAATGTGTTGTATTGTTTTGATAATGTTAACATACTGAGAAGTGGTAAATAAATAAGTTTTCTTACTTTATTAATTAATGTCATATTAAGATCATTCGTTCGTTTATTAATTTCTAGTTGCTCGAGTAAATTTAATCTAAGACCCTTTCTTTCTATATGTAATGGTTTAGGGTCGTTGTTGTCAAGCGGGACGTGATTATTCACGAAAAAATAATAATATCACTTTAATTGAGTATTTTTCCTTCCGGTTTCGGAATCACCGTTCCTTTATCGGGGATACATATATAGGTACTAACTTAACATTATTACAAAAAAATATGATCAATACATTAAGTGTTGAAGTGGGGGTGGAAGTGTGACTGGGGAGGTAAGTAAGTGAAAAGCGGGGGGAGAAAGAGATAGATGGTTTTGAGAAAGAATTGTATAATCATTTTTCTTTGTTACCCATATGAAGAATATACTCCTCACAGATGTGTACTAGGCTATCTCTGCATATAGAAAAAAAAACAGATTTTTGCATCTTAATACAAATTTCGATACGACTCACGGCTGCATAGATAGGCATGTCAATCTGTAAGTACCTACGGCTATTTGGTATTGGTATACGGCATAAGACATGAGAATATGTCAGATATGAATATTTCATGTCGTCCTTTTGTGGAATTCATCAAGCGAAAAATTAATTGCGCGTACTTCCTGGCACACAAAGCTTTACGCGATTGTGGATTTGAATTACAAGATAGGTCATGCCGGGATGATCCAGATTCGCCCGCAAGCGTAATTATTGTTGGAACGTACTGCTTTTAAGATGCAATCAAGATACCATACAAGATACACAATACAGGGGCGGACTATCTCCTGACCTAAGAAGTATTGTACTGTGCGATGATGTAATTTATTCTATTTGGACTCTCATGTGAACATGGCTAAATAAGAAATACAGAACCTCATAAGTTTCCCGGAGGAAAGTCTGTGATGAATCAAGCGACTCCCGATGCCATCGACTGGTTGAACACCTCAGCATCCCACTTTGTTTTGGAACCCTCCTCCACCCTAAGATGGGGAATTTTGGAGCTGGACCTTCAAATTATTGAACGAGTTCTATCAAGTTATGCTATAAAAACGAATTTCTGAACCTCTCACTAGCATCATCGTGGTATATCGGTGTTACACGTCGATATACGCTACAAAAAATAGGTAAATTATTATTATTTATTTTTTAATAATAACTCTTATTACTAACTAACTAACCATCACGCCGTTTCCCCGCAGGCAGGCAGAAAGAACGAACTGCCAAACAACTCGATCTTGCCACACACTTCTTGTTTCATTTACATTCATACAACGTCTCATACATTCTCTTCTGTTATTCCGACTTCTGACATGACCCGACTCAAGTATTTGATTCGCTTGATCATGCCGTGTCTTTCTCGGGCATCCCCGGCTTCTTCTTCCATTCACATTCGCGTCATATATTCTCCTTACACTCCTTTCTTCGTTCATTCGCTCTATATATCCAAACTATCTAAGCGTCCCTTTCTTCATTTTACTCATTAAGCTTACGTCTGCCTTGCATTCTTTACGAATCTTAAAAGACCCACAATGGACTGCGTTGCAAACCGTTACCTTACTTTAGCAAACTTGACTTTTCTGTGCAGTGTCTGCAGTAACGAGTGAAATGTTCATTCCTCACCGGACCATCAGAGAGCAGCCTTAGTTATGAAAACTTTTTGCTAGGTAATTATTAATTTTTTCCGTAACTCCGCACATGAGACCCTGGGGGAAATAATTTATCTCAAGGCCTATATCATCTTTGGGGATGGGGTGTTGAGTGGCTTTTAGGGGATAAGAAGGAGTAAACTTGGGTCTTGGAGAGACCCATGTTGTAGGATGGAGGAAACACAGAGGCCGGCAGTTTATTCCACAGCCAAGCTGTTGAATACGAGAACGACTCATAGAGGCGACCTGTTCTCATGTGACAAATGTCAATCGTGTGCAAATGTTGTCGCGCGTTTGGGGTTTATCCCGACTATGCACCGGTGAGGTATCAACCCCGCTAGTTCTTCAGAGCATCTCCCATTAAAATACCGGTAGAATAAGGACAGCATTCCCATCTGACTATGATCTGTGATACAAAGATTACAGTCCGTTTTTTTTAAGATAGGCGAATCTATCAAACGGATAGACCGTTTCTGCACAGTCAAGGGTTTTTTTCAGATATTTTGGATCTCCCGACCAGATGTTGCTGCCGAATTCTACAGTGGGACGCACTTGCGATTTATACAGGATCATTAGTTGTGTCATATTAAAGTAGAGAGACTAACTTTACTCTGGCTTTGATGACGCCCCCATACCTGAGCTGGTCACTCAAGGTTACATCAAGCATATCAATGGAGGGCTTGTTGGGAATATTGTTTCCATTAAAGGAGACTAGATTGTCACATCGATCCCTTTTAGATGTAATCAGACATGATTGGGTATTTGAAATATTAAATTCGAGACGGTTATTTTTACCCCGAGACCCTCTCAAGGTAACCGTCCATTCTGTGCTTCAAAGCTCTTCGAGCCGATGGAGTTTGTGTGCCCTTTGGGGGTTTGTCAAACAAAAAGACAACATGGACTGTACCGTCATCTGCGTAACAATGGATTGGTGCACATGTCAAGAGGTCATCGATGTTCAACAAAAACAATGTAGGAGACAGAACCGTTCCTTGTTGAAGGTTAGCATTTATTGAATGCGAGAAAGGGATGAAACCGTCAACCGTCTGAATCGATCTCTCCCTCAAAAAGTCGGCAATCCACGTACACAAGGATACGAGAAGTCCGTAAGAAGGAAGTTTATTGACAAGTCCTAGGTGCCAAACCCGGTCAAAGGCCTTAGAAATGTCCAGTGAGACCGATTGAATCTTACCGTAATGTTTCAGGCACCGCCCCCAAACATGAGTCACATACGCGAGAAGATGACCGCATGAGCGGTTACGCCGGAATCCGTACTTACGGTCGTTAATAATTTTGTTCTTCTCGAGGTATATGAGCAGTTTGTCGTTGATCACACGTTCCATCACCTTGGACGGAACTGATGTGATTGCTATGGGGCGATAGTTGGCCGGATTGAAGTAGTCACCTTTCTGGGTAGGTATGGGATGAATGACCGCTTTTTTCAAACCAGAGGGAACAGAGCCACATTTCAGGGACATTTTAGATAACTTTGTCAAAATTGGAACAAGTTTTGCATCCATCAGGCCCATTATATTAGCATCGAGCCCCCGTCAGACATGGAGTACATCCCGATGCCGGATCCTCCGATTTTTCATATAGAAACCGCAGTGAGGAACCGACGGCAGGATGGCACCTTGATCATCGAGGGCCGTGTTTTCCGCGAACATTTTCTATAAAAGATTGGCCTTTTCGGTGGAGGTGTTTGCTAGTGAACCGTCAGGTCTGGTAAGACGTGGCAGACTGGATTTGGAGATTGGAATATATGGAGCCCGCTAGCGACCAGAACGCTCTGCTGCCATGCGGGCAGGCAACAAGCTTTTTGCTGATCCGTAGGTCGTACTCAAATTTTGAGCTATTAATGATTCTCTTACTTTCCTTTGCCAATTTATTATATGCAGATCTGCTTTCTGATGTTCTAAATGTTTTGTAGGCTCGGTAAGCCGAGTTTTTTCATCGAACTGCTTTGGAGCATTGTCGACTGAACCACAACTTTGAACCTACAATAGTTTGTTCAACGATAGATTGAATGAACTCATCTATCGCAGATGTGAGGACTTTACCAATTTCCTGGGCACATCTGGAAGGATCCGAAGTCTGAAAACAGACAGCTGACCATGGAAAATCTTTAAAGTGATCCCGCAGATCGAACCAATCTGCTGACCTATACTGCCGCATTTTTCTCTTTAGCCTCTCGATTGGTGGTCTGAAGTTAATTGGGATTGATGTCGTCACCAGGCAATGGTCGGCCGATCCTTAAGGCGCTGTGACATCAATCCTATAATAACGTGGCTCGGTAGTTAAAAATAGGTCAAAAGATTGAAGCGGTGAGTCTGGACATTAGGAATCCTCGTACGTTCCTGAACCAGTTGCTCCTACCCATGGTAAAGGGTAAAGAATTTCGCCAGCCGAGTTCGTTGAACATGAGAACTTCAACCATTGTTCATTATAATCATTATGAACGTTGAAATCCCCCAAAACAACAAACTCGGCCGAAGGGTAGCGGGGTAAGAGGTCATCAATAGTTTCGCTCAAATGTTTAAATAGCTCGGATGTATCTGATTTGCTGAGGTTTGGTGAGCGGTATAAACATGCATAAAATCACGCCGTACTGGCAACACTGACGTGCACTCACATAAATAAACTACTTTAAGACGATCTATTTACATTGTTTCTATTTACACTTCACATTCATAAATATAACAAAATAAGAAATAATAACAAACACTCATATTAGAAACACTAGATCTCAGAGTCAAAAACACATATAACAAGCAATCACAAACACAACATTTGAACAAAAAAGCTTCTTGTTCTAAACTCAACAATAAAATCCCACTCTCCTTCAAAAATCAAAACAACAATAATAAATTTAACAATCAAATAAAACTTACACGTTACATACGGAGATCTGAAATAGTATAATATATCAATACCGAATACAGACTAACTCCGAAACCACTCAACTACACTTACAACACACCGCCTTACAATTATTTTTTTAAGCAATCACATCGATTTAATATAATTCAATTTCATATTTTATAAATGAAATCCTCAGCGCGGAAATCCCAGCTAGGGTATCGTTATTTTTTATTTGTTATTAAGAAAAGAAGATTAATAAAATATTATTATTATTAATATTATTATTATTATTAATATTACTTATAATAAATCTCATTAGGTGTTTTCATTTTTATTTCCAATGACTTTATTCTCCGTTGCCACTCCTGGATATCTTCAAACCGAGTTCATTCTTAGACCATTATTACTATACCGTACAAGTTAGTAAATTATGCAGGAAAAAACTTCTGCATTCCAAATTTATTTGGAAACTCCAATGATAACCATCTTAATAAGCTTTAGTCATATTTAAACAATATAACCTTTAAGCAGGAAAATGTGACAGTCTAATATCCTCGGGATTCTTTATACACTGTATCCTGACGATGAAACCATTGGTTTCGAAACATGTTAATATTTATTTTTTAAACAGTGGTTAGTAAAAACTAAATCATAAAACCGAAAACACAGAAAAGAAAAAGATAACGGTAGCAGCTGGGACACAAACCCATGACCTCATTGTCTATCCGGAACCTTGTCAATATTATCTTCAATTATTAAAAAAATATATTACAATGTGGTTTATAAGCTTCAATAAGTTATTCCGAAAAAATAATAACTGTAAATCATTTAATTATTTTTACATTAATACTTAATTATTTACATTCTCTCACCACTTACTGTTATTATTCTTGTCTATACTTATTACTTATCTATGCAGCATGGACTATGCTTTTTACATATCTATGGTTATTATTTGTGTATACTTATTATTTATCTATGTTCATTATTTGTCTACGCTCATCATATATCTATGCTTATTATTTGTCTATCCTCATTATTTATGTATAATTATTATTTGTCCATGCTTATTATCAGTCTATGCTTATTATTTGTCTAAACTTATTATTTGTCCGTGTTTATTATTTGCCTATAATTATTATTTGTCCATACTTATTATTTTTCCATGCTTATTATTTGGCTATGATTATTATTTATCCATACTAAATATTTGTTTATGATTATTATTTGCCCATACTTATTATTTGTCAATGCTTATTATTTGCCTATGCTTATTATTTGTCTATGCCAATTATTTGCCTATAATTATTATTTGTCCATTTTTAGTATGTCTCCATACTTAATATTTGCTTATGATTATTATTGGTCCATTTTTATTACTTGTCCACGCTTATTATTTGCCTATAGTTATTATTAGTCTATGCTTATTATTTGCCTATGCGTATATGTCATTATTTTTAGTATACATGTTATCCTGACGAAGGAACCCTCGGTTTTTGATATGTCGATATATATTTATTAAAAGAGGGAAATACAAATTTTCATACTTTTATTTAAATAAATATACGTTTTGACGTTGCAGAGACAACCCTGCATTTGTAATAATCCCGAATGCTACGCACCAGTGAAGTTTGTATAGCTAATTTAGGAGTGATCCCGAGTTACAGACATCTGCACTGGAAGCTGCCAGGATCACGGCAGAACTGCATTCTAATAATGTAACTCCAGACAGGCCACGTCTCCGTCTAAATATCTAACGTTTAGACATTTGTCTGTTCGGTTACAGAATGGAGAGATGGCTTTAACTGGTTACAATTTACTTTCTAAGTAATAATTATTTTAATCTAAGTGTAAGAAATTTATTAGTTTAAGCCACTTTATTTTATTTATATTTATGGTTTGACCGGTTTCGGTTGAACTCAACCTTCATCAGGAAGATACACATATAAACTAAATGAACATATAGAGATATATCACAATGAAGACAGTGAAAATGGGAGAAAGAGACAGTACATCAGAGTAGAACATTACATAGTATGAGAGAGGGTTAGAGGGGAGGCAGAGAAAGGTTAGTATTAATTAAATGTTCGGCAAATTTTGAAAAACCTATACTTGTTAAACATCTAATGTGTTCTTTTACTCTAATGTTGACGTTTCTCGCAGTTTTTCTTAATTAATACTAACCATACTTTTGATAGAAATACAGGAGTACAATTAATACATAAAGAGGAATAGGTTTGCGCCATTTAATTGTTCATTTAGTTAATATGTGTACGTTTCTGAAGAACGTTGAGTTCAACCGAACCGGTCGATAATGCATAAATATAAATAAAATAAAGTGATGTACTGTCTCTGTTATACTGTCTCTTCCCCCCACTTTAATTGTCTTCATTATGACATATCTCTGCATGTGGATTCAGTTCACATGTGCACGTTCTTGACGAAGGTTAAGTTCAACTGAAACCGGTCGATAATGCATAAATATAAATAAATTAAAGTGGCTTAAAACAAAACAAAAAAAATTTCATTTAAATTATAATGTCAAGCCACAAAGTGATTGCTTCCTTCGATACAATATTAATTATTATTTCTAATATCCGTTTCCGTGCGTTTTAATAACAAAGTGATTTGTATACGGATGCTGTCTGCGGCGAAGCTTTGACGTCATGTTTTGTTGGAAGCGTTACGAAAAACGTCGGAAGCATAAGTATTACTGGAAATATTGAGAGTAGTGGCGGCCGATGGCGTTATTCTCGTTAAATGTATGTATGACTGCGATAATAAAATACCAATTTCCGTATTTATGTAGTTGAAAACACCTTTTCTTTCTAAAATTTCATCACTCACTTGTAGAAGATTTTCAGGCATTTCGTCTTTATTTTTCAACCGATTTAAAGACTGCATGATTTTTGGTTACTTTATTATTATAATTTCTTCAAACGATTAGTATTCACTTTGTGGCGTCATTATTAATAAACGAATTTAAAAATATACTTATCTACATGTTTAGAAAGCAATGCTTTCATCTTCAGGAATATATTAATACCGTTAAACACTTATATATCAATGTATATTTATAAAGTATAGTTTAAAATTTATTTACAATATTATTATTTATTGATTGTATTTCTTGGAAATTCTCTGTAACAATGTGAAGATATTTTTTTTGATGAGGTTTATCCACTTTGTACAATTGTTACTTAATTTTATTTATTTTAGTGCTTTAGAAACTTTAAAATAAACAAAAAATAATTTAAATAATTCAGTAAATAAAATAATATCACCCTGTAAATCACCTTCGATAACCATGTTTCTTTGTTGTTTTGACACTTCCCACCGCCCCCTCCCCCCTTAAAATTTCTACTCCCACTCCCACTATCCTCACCTAATAATATCTAAGTATTTCTGTAATTGTTTAGTAAGTTTAAGAATGCACGGATGTGTCGAAACCGATAGCAAAATAATATTAAACAACAAATGTGCATAGCGGATAAAACTCTTTAGAACAAAACACAATACTTTTTTTACAATCTACCAAGAGTAGGCAGAGATGATGGAACTGGATATGTTCTGGTACACATACTCCTTGATTCATTCATTACATAAATTATCTCATGCGTTTTTTCTGATATTCAGATTCTTGACATAAAATAATATTATTACTTCATCCCCATCCCAGTAAATAAAGAACACCATTCCATTTTTTTAAATTTTATTATCAATATTGACATTTTAACTCAAATACCCCCTTTTAAGTTAGTTTTAAGGTAAATTAATTCTCAAAGTTAAATTTTTTTCATCCCACCAAAACAGCCCGAATCTGAGCGTTAAGTAGTGGTGACTGAATGATGTCATATGGTCTCACGGGATGAATTTAAACGGTTTCATGACAACTAATCTGCATAATCCATTGAAAACTCGGCATTATTGTTAGTTAAAATATTGTACATAGAGAATTTCCACTCAAGACGCCTGCAGAAATAAAAATATTGACTTTGGTTATACGGCCGCATACTTTACAAATGAGGACGTATAGTAAAAATAATCCTTTAGGGGATCAATCGTCCGAGGGATGAACTATCCGGGGTATCAACTGTCGGGAGGCCAACTGTCGTGTCACCAATTTAAACATAAAGAATTAAGGCGCGAACAACCGCGTAACGTCGTTCCAATGGTACCAACGCAACAGGGCGTTTCGATGGATGGTGTTTTATTACATTTTAAATAGCGATTTATGAATTCCACCGATAATTACATAGAGTCAAAATTATATATTAAAAATAGGCGTTTGTTGATCCGTATGAATACATAGTTGTTGAGCCATAATATTTTTCACTAGAGTTCCTTATAGAGATACAGACAATATGACGCTTTGCGCATTTCACAATGACTCGATTCAAGTATATAATTTACTCGGTCGTGTCATATCTATAAGAGTCTTTAAAGACTTTCTAGTTATTCCATGTGTAACACTTGAACTTATTATGTGGGGGAAAGTCAAGTAATAGACTGTAATTTTGTAAGTCTCTGTTTATTTCTCAATCTTAAGCACAATTATCTTTACGAAGCACAAGTTCACGTCGCTCGCAGGTAGGTGCAAGTGGCGGGAAATCATTCCCGCCTTGTGCTCGGAAAGCCTTCTTCTTCTAAATATAGGCTGCTGGTTGCGTTGCATAGCTGGCATCAGCTTTACACTCGCCCACGTTTACAGCTTTACGGCTTTACCACTTTACAGCTTTACGTTGCATAGCTACATCAGCTTTACACTCGCCCATCCTGACCTTTGGTCGTGTCCTCACGGCTCTCTCTTTGTTTGCCATAAGTCTAGAAACATACAAACATATTACCATTAGCCACCGATGTGACATACAATCGCCACCAATGTGACATATATTGCTCGCCACCAATGTGAGATACAATCGCCACCAATGTGACATATATTGCTCGCCGCCAATGTGATATACAATCGCCACCAATGTGACATACAATCGCTACCAATGTGACATACAATCGCCACTAATGTGACATATTGCTCGCCACCAATGTGACATACAATCGCCACCAATGTGTCATATATTGCTCGCCACTAATGTGACATACAATCGCCACCAATGTGACATATATTGCTCGCCACCAATGTGACATACAATCGCCACCAATGTGACATACATTGCTCGCCACCAATGTGACATACAATCGCCACCAATGTGACATATATTGCTCGCCACTAATGTGACATACAATCGCCACCAATGTGACATATATTGCTCACCTACTAGCTTTCTAGTAGATCTATCAGGTCGAGGGTCTCTGTTTCACTGTCGTTGGATTCAGACTCGCTCGGCATGCTCGGGGTACTGCGATATGGTCTGAGGGAGTCAACGGCCACAACCGCAGTAAAGGTTTTATATCCTCGCAAACCCTTAATACTCCTTATCTTGTATCTATCGTTCTTAAGAATTTTGGTGACTTTGTAAGGACCACCATACAGAGATTTTACTTTTCTGTTCAAGCCTCCTAAGTTTGTTGAACTGTCCTTCCACAGTACAAGTTCACCTTTTGAATATTTTCTAGCTGCCTTTCGCCTTTTGTCGAAGGACTTTTTCATTCTTATGGCTGCCTTCTTCATATTCTCTGTCGCCTTAGTTCTCCTCGACTCCAATAATTTCATCTCTTGGTGAGCGCTATTTGTACTGTCAGCTTCTAGTTCGGGTAGCAAATTTCCCTTGTAGGCAAACATCAGTTGGAAAGGAGAATATCCAGTACTCACATTCACTGTGTTGTTGATTCCCCACAAGATGTCTGGAATTTCGCAATCCCAAGTATTTTCACTGGCTGTTCCTGTTCTTATCGCTTCCAAAATTGTGCGGTTAGCACGTTCAACTTGGCCATTGCCTCTGGGTGTGGCTACAGCACAGAGCACATGTTTCATCTGTTTTAGATTAACGAACTCCTTAAAATACCTACTGGTGAATGCAAGTCCTCGGTCTGAAATGATCCTTACAGGGTAGCCAACAATACTGAATATTTCTTTCAGAAGTTTAATGCTCTCGATGGACCCCACACTACGAGATGGCTTTGCAACTAAAAACTTCGAGAACGAGTCAACTGTCATAAGCAGGTATTGATTTCCTTTACTGCTTTTGGGGAAAGGGCCCAAATGGTCTATGTGAATAGTGTGACCTGGTTTCAGGGGCTTTTCAATAGGGTGGAGTTTTCCCTCTATACGCCCATATTGCCCCTTCTTGTAAGCACAATCAATACAACCCTCCACATATTTTTTTATGAATCTGGTCATTTTTGGAAACCAGTATTTTTCCTTTATCCGAGAATCACATTTTTTTAATCCAGGGTGTCCAATCTTATCGTAGCATTTGTGCAAAAGATTCCATTTTGCTATTTTATGCACCACAAGCTTCTCTCCATGCAACGTCTTCCGGTACAGTCGCCCTTCCTTAAACGTGTAATTGTTGGTAATATCTCTATTTGGTTGTGCGCTTTTTAGCTGGTTAACCTTGGAATTTATAGATTGGTCTTGCAACTGAAGCGATAGGAACTAATCCTCAGAATTTATCATTGACACTAGAACTGGTTGAACAGGGTTTCGACTCAATGCATCCACATGTTGCATTTTAGCACCCGATCTGTATTCTATTTCCATATCGAAATCTTGAATCGATAGCCACCATCTTGCAATCCTGGGAATGAGGTCCTTCTTAACTAACGTAGCGCGTACAGCCGCGCAATCAGTCACTATTTTAAAATGTATTCCTGTTAAATAAATCCTAAATCGTTTAATTGTTTCTACAACCGCCAGTGTCTCCAGTTCGTAACTGTGGTAGAAACACTCTTCCTTGGAGGTGACCCGACTGAAGTAAGCGACCGGTTTCAATGCCAAATCTTCTTGAACTTGAAGCAATATTCCTCCTATGCCTAGTTTACTGGCATCTGTGTGTATTTCAGTCTGAGCCTTACAGTCGTAGAGTGCCAGAACAGGGTCTGAAGTAAGAATAGTTTTTAAGGAGGTAAGTGACTCACTCTGGTCTCGGCCCCATACCCAGGGAGAGTTTTTCTTTGTAAGTTCAGTCAAGGGCCTTGCAATAGTTGCAAAATTTTTGACAAATTTTCGGAAGTAGCTTGCCAGGTGTCACAGTACAGAATTTCTCGGGCCACAGTCACAGGCCACAGTCACAGGCCACAGAACCTCGGGCCACAGTCACAGGCCACAGTCACAGGCCACAGAACCTCGTTCCGTAACGTAAGCACATTTGTATTGGCAATCTTAGTAAAGTTCACCAATAGATCTAATATATAAAATATCCCCAAACTAGCTCTTCTCAGGGTAGAGGGATGTATACGAGAAGTAATACACCCGTCTTTTAGTCGTGTTGTCGGTTCGTTGATGGGCGATTCTCGAAATTACCGCTTAGTTATCATTAATAAAACCAAATACATATAAATAGATAGATAGATAGATAAATGGATACATATAAACAGGAATAGGGAATTCAAAATAAAAACAACTCTCTTTTGCTATATACCTGGTAGGCAGGCGTATATTTATAGCGGAATTTAAAGGCTCTAGGAAAAGCTTTAACCTTTCTGTGAACGACTGCAGGTTATTAAAAGATAGACAGAATGTGAATGAGTTTAAATGATGTTAACTTACGGATTGGGAGTGTAATGCGGGAATGCGGGAGAAGGTAAGGAGGAAGGTTGGGAAGGCGAATTTGCGGGAGACAGTGTGTGTGGGTGTGAGAATGTGTGTGTGCTTACCCTGAGAGAGGTTTTCTTCCAGGGAGCTCAGCTCGGGACCGACGACTAGCTCGTCATCGGCAGG